>JBCJKH010017382.1:0-22349 GCA_039877255.1 Loriculus beryllinus
AGGCAAAACTATAAAAGCACAAAAGACTTTTAATGTCAGAACTGTTATTCTGAATGTCATTCAGGTAGAATTTATTTAGATAAAGCCCTTTTGAATTTTGATAATATGAAAGGAAATCTCGGACAGCAGTATCTGTATTAAAAAGTTTTCATAAATTGGCGTTTTTCTTAAATTGGGGTTTTAAAGTTTGCCCACAGAACTAAATGAAAAAAAAGTTTCAAGACTTCAGACAGTTGGTAGGGATTTCTGTAAGTTCTCCGAGGACTTTCTGGTGGAGAGGATAATACTCAATGGAGTTGACTCACTTACAGATATTTAGTATCCTGGCAAATAACTATTTGTTTGGGAAAGCCTCAAGCATAAAAAAGGAACTCACTAGCGTAGGTGAATCGCAGCAATGCTTCTGCTTCAGTTACCCCTTAAAACAGTGAGCATTTACTTTGAAAAACCTGGTCCTGAGACATAATGCTGCTAAAACACAGAATAGATCTGACTGGTTTGTAATGTGCAGGCCTGAAATATATATCAGAACCTATTATCTTAAAATTGGAAATTTGCCAAACTGCTGCAAGAAATTTGTCTAATTAACAAAAATACACTGCTGAAAGGACTAGTTTTTAGAGTGGTTTGAAGACCACAGATGAGTTGTGCACCTGAAAAGTTTGGAGAAAATTGGAAAAATTGAATAATTTCAGCAAGAAAATGTAATTTGCAAGTCTATAAATGTCTTCTGATTGTGGTGTTTTAACCTAATGCTAATGTTAATTGGGAATAGGGGTTTGTATGTTGTCTAAGTCTTCACTTTCTGTTGACTTTTTTTGATCTCCTTTTAATTCCAATTTTATGGGGCTAATTGACTAAGTTCCAAAGATGAAATAACGTCGTCAGGTGAACACAGACATTAGTTAAAAAGAGAACATGAAAAATCTGAAGTGAACTTCTGAACCCCAGGGTCTTTGACTAGTATCCCAGGTGAAAACAGGGAAGGATAATGTCAAAAGAAACTTTGACATTCTCAAATATTCTTTCATTGAGAGGCTACCTTACTGATGGCTTTGAAGACAAATATGTGTCTAATTAGCATTTTTCAGAATTCTGAAGCCATTAAAGATGTGACAAATCTAAGGCATTTTACAAATGACCCTTTTTGACAGAAGCATGATGTAGATTAATTAAGATCAAAATAACAAAGCCAAATGAGCTTTAGACTACTAGTATTCTAGTATTTCTTTTTCCTTTTTCTTTCTTCCCATGAGTACACACAAGGACATGCACTTTTAAAATGTCAATCTCCAAGATGCCATTCTTCTGTCTTGTTGAATTTGAGAGATGACTTTATCGTTTTGTACTGATAGTTTTATTGGTGAAAGTAAAATCAAGTTTCACATCTATCCAGTTGATATTTACATAGAATTCAGAAGGTAGATTTTATTTATTTATAAAAAAAGTTTTAATATAATTCTTTTAACAAAATAAATTTTTCTTAGTAATTAGTAGTAAGAACAAGATAATTATAGAGTAATATTTGTTCCCCATTTTATCATGGAAAATGTATTCTTGTTGAACAGAGTCTATTTATTGAAATTTTTGAGGGTGAACTCAAAATTTTGAGTGCGAACTCTCACAGAAGTCAGATCATAGCCTAAGACACTGTTACTTAAATATTATTTTCTTACTGGTGTGTCACTGCTAAAGCAAGAACCTTTAACTACTTTGTGTGATAGCATAGAACCTTGTGAGGAGGGTGAACTCAAGCTTGGAAAAGGCTTCTATGTGCCTTTACATTCATATTATCTTATTATTTTTGTATTTTAAGGGACTGAAAAAAAGAAGGTTTTAATATTTTTTATTAGGTTTTACTCAATATTGCGATGGCACTTTCACATTTATTATAAAGTAATTGATCATTTCATAGCATACATCGTGACAGTATGTGATAACTGCAACAGCTTTCCGCCACCAGTTCTAGAGTAACTTGCATTTTTATTGCTACAGTATAACAGTAACTTAAAACTCATAACATACTTCTCACTTTTTAAAAAATTATATTTCAAAACTGTTAATGAAACACAGCAACTTCTAGTATCTTGCTACTTGAAAATCTGCAGCTTTATACAGTTCTCATTTAGTTATTGTTTAGATATATTTTTTAATTGAGGATGTTATGGAATGTTTAGTATTTCAAAAGGCTTAATACCCCCTTATGCGTTTTGCAGACAATCCTGAGCTAGTCAGCCATGTTCAAGTTGGTGTTAGAATCCTGGACATCAATGACAACCCACCAGAACTTGCCAGAGAGTATGATGTAGTCGTCTGTGAGAATGCAAAGCCTGGTCAGGTAACTCTCACAGTTATCTTTCTCCCAGTGAGAAAGAAGAATTATTTTATTTGTTAATGTCACATATGTAAAAAGTTTGATTCGAGGAACATGTCATAATTCTTTCTGATTTCATTTTTGTATTTTACATTCGATTCAGCTGTTACAACAGTATTAGGTTGAAGGGAGAAGATTTTGAAATTTCTTCAAGGTATCTTTCTTGTTGATGAAAAGAATTACAAAAAATATCTTAGGTAAATATATAAAAGTAAAGCTTCAATCTTGTCAGACAAGTAATGGAATTTGACAAACCACTATCCTGAACGAGATGGATGAAGCGGATTTAATATCTCTTGTCTAAGTGCCATATGGTAGCATACAGTTCACTGAAGTGACTGGTTAACATGGCTGCCATTCTCATTTTTTGCATGTTGATTGACCTTGAACATGTAGGATCATTATGGAAAAAATGTTGAAGGGGCTTTTCACAAATATGAGCATGGGGAGGAGTAGAACTGAGACTGGAAATGTGATAGCTGAATCACATTCCAGCCACTGCTGCTGTGATTAATGCATTTCACTGCAGCTCATGGTTTGGCAATTTTACCAAGTGCCTTTGTTTTTTTGCATAGATTGAGTTTTTACCTAGCCCTCTATGCTGATTTTTGTCTTTATACAGGTTTTAAGTCGCAGTTGTGAGCTTGTATCTTTCCTGAGTGATTTCTGTGGTTATGAAAACCATAAACCTTTAATAACCATCTTATATTAATCTAGCTTTTCCTACAACAAACATAAACATTTGATGGCTGCTACTTCATGCAACAAGAAATTTTGGTTTAATTGCATGTTTCAGGAAGACCTATCTCCTTCTTCATTGTTTTTTTTCTCTTTCTCTGTTTTAATTTTTCCATGCTGTCTTCAATCAATATTTACTGGTTATTGTGTTGGGGGAGCAAAAGAGAGAGAGTAGCTAATCCCTATTCATTATCTCTGTGCTGTTCATAAATCACATAAAAGCACATTGCCCCTCAGCCATCTCTTGTCCAGACTGAAGAGGCCTACTTGGACATGATGTGATAAAGTCCTTCTATGCTTTTGATCATTCATCTTGTCATCCTTTAAAGTTCTTCCAGTTCCTCTCTCTTCAACTTACGATGAGGAATCAAGATTCACAATGCAGTGGTCTACAATTCTTATCATAGTTTATGCTTCATAGTATATGATCTCTGCTTTGTTCTCTTCCTTTGCTAGCAATTTCTAACAGTTTAATTTTTAACCATTAGTGAACACTGAATGCAAAAAGCTATCAGCTATTGCTTCCATATTGTTTCCATTATCATTGGAAGTAATGGTCAACTTAGAGTTCATCATCATGTATGTGAAGTTAAGACTTTATGTCAATGTATAAAGAATTTCACCTGCCTTTGTATTGCCTGGCTACCAAGTATTGGAACGTCTTTAGTATTAGCCCGCCCTTTTTTCCTCTTTGAACAACTCAGTATCATAAACAGGTGGGCTGATTATTCATACTCTTTATAAGATGGTCAGTGTAATAATGAGCAAGTGGACCAGCATAAACCTGTGTGGAACAGGAAATCCCCGTGACTTCCTCTCTTTGTGGAATAGACAGTTTACAGAAGAGACACTATTTCCTGTCTTTTGAGCAATTACTTGTGCAAGGGTCTTCCCTCTTATCTTATGAATGCACAGTTTTCTTAAGTGCTCTTACTGAGACACCTCACTCAAAGCCTTTGTAAATCCAAGTAGGTCTATCAACAGAATATCTCTTATTAGCATGCTTATTAAAGTACAAATAATGTCCCGAAAATATTAATTAAAGCCTTAAGAGAAGAATTAGAACCTGTGAAAAACTAATTTTTTTAGAAAATAAGATAACATTTCTTAGCATTAATTTTAATTGCTTTCAACATATTCTGATATTTTTAAAATTTATATAATTTAACACATTATTGTTGTAATTAATAATAAAGCATACAACAAAGCTAGCTCAGAAATGCACTGTTAGCTGGGTGTGGGTGGTGGTGGTGGTGAGTAGGTGATGTTTCTTGTTAGCACAATCTTAACTCTTCAATAGTAGCTTTGCAAATAGAAATTTACGAGAGAGATGTTTAAAGATAAAATCAGATTACAGTAACATCATTTGCTCCTGATTTCGGTCAGCGTCATATTTCTCTCAGAGCTACCATTGCAAGCATGAACGACTCCTCATCTCTGTAGCATTGCAGTTAGCACCCAAGATTAATGCTACCATGAAAGACTCTACAAGCAGTAATAAAAGCTGTAGACTCTTAAAAGTAGCTGGACAAGCATGCTGTTGTATTCTTTAACAGGGCTCCATCACATATATGACATGCACTAATTTTTATTTGCATTGCATGACAAAGCTTCAGAAAGCATTGTGAAATCATTGCACTGTACAAAAACCAAAACAAAAAAAAAAAAACAAAAGTGCATGGCTCTTACTCAGAATATTATGCTGTCTAGTTTAATAAAGAAAATGACAGTGTTCAACAAATATTAGGGAAGGACAAATAAGCAAGGATTACAGAACAAGACAAGTGTTCCATGTGCCAAAAAAGCATACCCAGATGGATGGTTTTGGATCACTAAAAAGGCAGTATTTACTCTGAGTATTCATCATCTTGTGAGAAAGATTCATAAGACTTAGCACTAAAGAACAAATTCTGTCAGGTAGTGCCAGGCACTTCTGTTTGACTAGCGATTTTGAGGTAGAGCTCCAGCCCTGCACTGCCCTGGAAGAGCCCGGTTTCTTTCCTCAGCACATCAATTCTGAATGTGTTATGTGCAAGAGAAACTAACCAGTAGTTTGTCACTAGAAGACTTTCTGAGTTTGCTTGTTTGTAGTTAGAAGAGGCTTTTATGTAGAGAAATTAGTGTCATTTAATTGCACAGCCTCCGTCTCTTGCTTCCTTTCCCTCCACAGCTCATTATATTTCCTTAAAAAAAAAAAAAAAAAAGAAAGAAAAAAAAGCCAATAAAACTTAAGGACTTAAGTGCTTAAATGAACCCCGCTAAAGCATGGCAAACAGAAACGGCATGTGTGAAGATGAGCATTTCCATGCTGAAGTGACAGCTTTATTCCCTTAGCAATCACCTTGTTGACAAGATAAACTAAGTATCTCCAACATGTTACAGGTGAAGCCTGATTGATATTATATATTAAAGTAGGTAAAGTAGCTGTATTTTGATCTTATATAGTATCTAGACTTGGAGAACTCTTGACTTCTAGAAATATACTGATTTTGTGAATGATTATGAAATATAGTCAGTGTAGGAAAATGAAATTTTGCAGTCTTCCACAAAGTGAGCTTAAAAATAAATTTTCCATTGCTTCAAATGCATTTTTTTATTATTATTTTAAGGATAACAACAGCAAATAGTGATGTAGAAAAAAAAAAAAGTTTAAATGCTTTGTTTTGAAAAGTGGAGTGAAGAGTTTATAGTTTTTTATGAGTGTTTCCAAGTTCAGTGTTTCTCCTGGCAGAGTATGAATCTATTAAAATATCTGTCTAGATCTGCAAGTCACATTCACTACAGCTCTCCAAAGACAATTTTTTTCTGGTGCTTTTCAGAGGAATAATAGAGAAAGTTGTTATAGTAATGAAATGTCATTTCCCTGACACTATCCATCACTGTACATGTTCATGCCCACGCATACACACATACATGTACAAAGAACTTCTTCAGAATATTGTGCTGTCAACATGAGCTACCTCACCCTGGGTGCTCTTATTTCTAATAGCCAAAAGAAATCAATGCTAGCAGCCAAGGAACATCTCTGCTATAAATTTGTCATGTGTATATTTTCTTTTTTATTGATTCAGTTCTGGAAAGTATCTGAGTAAAATTTAGTACCTGCTCTCTATCCTCCTCAATAAGTTCTCTTCCATTCTTGAAATTCCCTCTTTTCTTGACAACTCTTGGCTTTAAAAATAGCATAACCCTCCAGTTTCATCGCTTCAGTGCTGTCAACTGAGCTTTACAGCAGCTGAAGTTCTATGTCTACACTTCTGTTTCAGTCGGCTTGGTAAAGTGAATGTTAATGTCTTCTAATAGGCCATAAATTATTTGAGTCATTAATTAGAAAAGGTTAACAGTACGTTTGAATCTTAAGGGGATACACACTGTTGTTCCTCACCTCTGAATTACTTTGAAAGAGTGTGAATGTAGACAGTATGTTTTGTGAGTTTTAAAATTAGTCCTAAAACCAAATATTTTTTTTGTAAAGGTCTTGTGGCACTGAGGCCTTGGTCACAGGTATTTTTGTTGCAAAATGGCATGTTCTTGAAGCAAGATTCTGTAAAATATCACTGAACATTTTATGTAAGAGATAAAATAAAACAGGATAAAAGCTTATCTACTAGGCTGTCAAATAAAAGCTGAAGGTGCTTGGCAAAATGACTTATGTTTCACTGATAAACAGTACTGAGGATTTGAAAACAATATTTAATAAATTCTTTTTTTTTATGGTCTTGCCTGAACTTTTTACAACTGTGCATAGTCTTTAAGCATTTTTAGTATTTGAGTAGTAATAAAAATTGTTTCTCTTGAAAATATTTCTCCATCAACTTCACTTTTTTCTTGCTTTGCCTCATACCTTTTCAGCATTGTTAGCTAAATAGATCTAGCTAAGTTAATTCTACTTTTCTGGTTTTATATGGTGTTTTTTTCAGTAACAGATATGCTACCTTTGCAAAATTCCATAGAGAACAATTAGCTTTTGTCAAGCATTTTCACCAATATTACCATGACTTTGGCAAACTGCATGATTATAGATGTCTTCGACTCATCTTATTCTGCTACAGTTTACCAAAAATTATTACAACAAACTTCTAAAGTATTCTTAGCAATTATCATCAGTATTATTAGCTGTGTCATGTCTGTATAATCAATATAATGTACTATATTGTATATAGTCAAAGAAATATGCATTGTACTCTATGTATTTGTTTAAATATGTGTTTGTTTTGTTTCTCTTATGTGAATGAAGGTAGAGAACTGTGTGTTGTCTTTTAGTTTTAAAACAGGCCAAATCCTTGAGCCAGTACTGTTTATGCTTCAGGTTCAGTTCAGACACACTACAGCTGAACAGTGAACAGAAAAATTCTCATGAAACGAGCTCTTTCCCTCCCCCTCTTGCGTTCCCTTAGGATATCTATCAGCGCTGTGCAGCTGTCTGTGTGGGCTTCACTGCCTATATCACAAGAACAACTTTTATTAAATTCTACTTTAGCACTTGAGCTTCCAGACCCAGCATGAAAATGAAAGCAGAGGCAGAAATATTGCTTGGTCACACGTTCCAAAAGCTTAGCTTGTGTTTAGTTGAAAGTAAATCTTAGAAACCACCAGGGCTTTCAAAGGGAAAGGTGCTACCTTTCAAAAATACCTCTCCCATCAAAATCTGTTGCTTTGGGGCAAACCAGACTAAAACCAGGAGTGGCTGCTGTTCCTCCTGTTCTGATCTCCGCCAATTTAAAAATTATTCTGAAGAGGAATTTTAGTTAGCTAGTATTATATACATGCCATTTTGGTTAAACACTTACTTTTCCTAACCAATGAAAGTACATCTAATTAGTGGGATGGCTAGCAGACCATGCTCCTCATAGAACATCCTGGTTCAGCATGAATTTTGGCTTCATAAAAACAGATGTTTAGGTGAAACTCTAATTCTGAAAGTCACCAGTATGTAATGCAGAAGGTGAAAATGTCTGTACCAGGTCCTGCATCTATCATAATGTCAGAAAGTATAGATGCTTTAGATGCTTTAGATGCTTTTACCTAGCTCTGAGGTGTGGTTGCTAAAATATTTCATGGTGGTGAAATCGAACTAATGGCCCAGTCACTTCATCAGTTGAATTTAGGAGCAGTGAAGTAGAAAATTAAAATATGGTAAGTTTGAGCATCCTGCTGAAGCCAGGTACTATTTGGGTCAAGTTCAAATTTCCACACCTTCACTGTTAATTTTTATTTCAGGTAATTCAGACTATCAGTGCAACTGACAAAGATAATTCTGCAAATGGGGAAAGATTCCATTTTTCCCTTGATGAAGGACTTTCTTTGAATCCCAACTTCACTCTAAGGGACAATGAAGGTAAATTAAACACATAAATCTCAAAGAAATGGGTCTCTGTTTTGTCTGGGATGTCTCATTGAACGGAACAGTTACCATGAGTGTCTTGACAGAAGAGGAAAACTGTAATCTGTCATTGCTGAACTGGCTGATATCAAGGACATGGTGTATACAACATATTGCAAACTATGAATAATTGGATATTGCATTATTTTAATGTATATTCCATTTTATTTTAGCATTTATACTTCACACTTTCAGGAATGTTTTTAAAAAGTGGATTAATGAGAAAGATGTTGGCAATATGGTTTATTTCATGGTGAGTAGCACTGAGTGGGTACTGTCAAGGTTATTGCTTAAAGGAGAAAATAAGAATTTACTGGGCATAGAAAGCTGAATTAATGCTTACTTCTACAGCTGTGATACCAAGAGCAGGTCCTTCTGTGCTTCCTGGATGACAGTCTCTCACTTCATGACCTTCCTAACAAAATGTGCCTAAAAAGTACAGAAGTTCACAGCAAATAGGCCCAGAGGGAAAATGGCATTAAGAGTCACTTTGTACAAGTGTTTATGAACAAGTCTTGAATCAACGAATCATTTAGGCTTTTCAAAAAACCAAACAAAAGAAAAAAAAAAAAAAACCAAAAAACCCAACAACAACCCCCCCCCCCAAAAAAAAAAAACAGACTACCAAACAAATCAGCCTTATTATTTATTGAGGCTTGCTTCATGGTTTCCATTTTACAACCTGATGAAAATGAGAGTAAACTTTAAATGCTTGTCTAAAGTCTCCTCATCAGCTCTAGTGTATGTGTGTATTGTGAGGGTTTATTGGTGTTCTGTGTGGAAGGATGGCATGGTTGGCTTTATTTTACAGCTATATTTTTGCAGTAGTGCCATGGAATACCTTCTGAGATCTTATAGATCACTACTCATCTGTAACGACTGAGAAGCATTAACTCCAACACTGCTACATACTGTAATGTTTAAGCTATTTTTCATGATATTTTTTATCTGTTTCTTAAAATCTTTCAGGGAAGAAGACCGCATAATCCTCCTACAGAATCTATTCCAATGTTTAACTATACACACAGCAGGAAAAAAATAATCAAGTCATGCTATTTATTTGATCTAGATTCATGATCCTGAAATTCTGATTCCAAAAGAGATCAATCCATTATCTATCAGTATTTAAATGCTAATAATACTTGATGGAATAACTCATTTATTAAAAATATTCCTTAAACGATGACTCCAGCCCTTTCCCAGATTAATATATCGTTTCCACTCAGGTAGTCATAACAAAAGCCAGAGGGATTGTTCCTGAAAGAAGTGTACTGTTGGGTATATTTGTGTTTGAGTCCAAGATTCAAATAAACTCCTTGAATATTGGACTGTGATCTCATGTAGAAGACCATGGCTGTGTTCATTTCCATACAAGATGCTTATATCTAGATGTGGTTTTGAATAACTATTAAAATT
The DNA here is from genome assembly GCA_039877255.1 of Loriculus beryllinus. Classification (NCBI taxonomy): domain Eukaryota; kingdom Metazoa; phylum Chordata; class Aves; order Psittaciformes; family Psittacidae; genus Loriculus; species Loriculus beryllinus. The sequence goes on from JBCJKH010017382.1 coordinate 9,912, forward strand.
GTGATTCCTAATGAAGTAGATATTTTATGGTCTTGAACATATTTTACTTGGGATCTGTATTATATGTGTTTACTAACAGTGGAAAACGCTGTGTTATACTTCAAGGAGTGCATATCAACACAAGTTGTTTACTGAAATAGTTGTATGAGAGGGTTAGAAATTTTCATAAATCTCTAATGTGTCAGTGTCACGCCTTGGGTATATGTATGCAGCAGAAAGTACTTGCTGCTTTCTTGTTACCTCCCAAAGACCAGTGAGCAATGATTTTACCACCAACAGCAGAAGGCAATGATTGGATTATCCTAAGTTGGATTTGGCAGAGGAAAGTACGGGAAAGAACTGGAAAAAGTGTTCTTTAAGCTAAAGGCCTTTTGAGCATTATGTTTTTATTTTACCTAAGGAGATACAAAAAGTAAGTATGCACTCCCTGTGCTTCTCACAAAAAACTTCTGCACATACAGAGACTCAAGAAATGCAATTTCCAGTTTGCCCACATAATTAACACAATGACAGTTTAAATCAAATCATAATAAGAAATTTATCTTAAAACCAAAAACATTTTCACTGTTTCGCTTTTCACATGACCCTTTAATTGTATTGTTTAAACACTGCCCTTTATTGGGACCTTTTGTTTGTGATACAATCCATATGTAAAGTATCAGTGAAACACTTAGAAAGCACACTAAGTATCCAGATATCTGGCGTTTACAAGTTTAATATTTATCATCTATTCAAATTCATAAATGTAACTTCTGTTGCTTTTTATTTTAGGAAATAGCTGAGAGCAGGTGGGCAGAAGAGGCTTTCCTTATGTCTGTGTTAAGTTTGCAGTTTTGAAAACTCATGGGTTTGAGCATAAGCTGTTAAAAATTATCAGATGCTCTTAACACAGGATAGCTGCTATTTTTTTCCTCTGGATGCAATAATTAAAAAAAAAAAAAGTAACAACTGCCTTAAGAGAGTTTTCAATAATGTTTTGCAGAACAATAAAAACAAAATCTCATATCACACTGAAAGTGGTATTCAGTGGTAGCTGTATCTGTCACTGCAAAGCTGTATCTGTCTTGCAGTCATCATTGAAGCCAGTCATCCTTTCCTTTTCTTTCTTCAAGACGAAGGTTTCATTTCAGAAAAATCTAGGTACACATTTTCTTCCCTTATTTTCATAACCAAGAACAAGAGAATTTGGCTCCTTGAGCCCAAATACGCTATTGCACGAATGTTCCCCTACTCCATTTTCATCAGTAGAGCTGCAAGACCTATAAGCTGCAGCAGTAAACTGGATCTTTAAATATTAATGCTTATATCTATGCACTTTGATGAAAATGTAGAGGACTTGTACAAGCATAAGATTTCATAGCTTGTCCACACCTACTTATATGGGAATTATACAGTCACAGCATGTGTATGATTCAGGTCAATAACATTCTATGGCTTCCACAGAGGAAATAGATATTAAAGTGTCAGTGCAGATAGTTGATCATATGACCAGTTAAACTTTCATCTCTGAATGAAATGAAAGTACAAACCTGAGCTAGTGTCTTTACTTAGTAACAATCCACAATATTAAAGCTCCAGCCTTTGAATATGCAACCTCATAGCAAAGAGCTTAAAACCCTCAGGGAAGTAGATATCAAGAGAGAGCCACAGGGCTATGCAAAATATGCAGTCCAACAGAACCTAAGAGTTCTTGGATCACCTTGTGGATTATCTTGGTGTTTCAAATTTTCATTTTAAAGAACTAAATAATGGAAGAGACAGAACATTATACCTTTTTCTCATGGGTTCTTATGCTGTAGTAGATTCTTTGTTGCTATTTGGGTTTTTGTTTGCACTGACAAAGTACTATTCAGGGAGAGTAAAGGCTTCAGAGTATGAACAAGGGAACAGCAAACAAAATGGTGCAGTATCTATGCACATGTAAGAAGTCCAGAACAAGAACTGCAATAGAATTTGTTTGCTATACAAAGAAAACGCATTAAGTTGTAATCACTTCCTGCAATTTTAGAGAGAAACCCAGGGAAGATGCCTTTTTGTTTGCTTGGGAATTGTATTGTGAAGGTTTTTAAATGAAAACAGGGCTGTTTACAATTTATTCTGTACAGAAAAGTGTTGCAATTTCTGCTAAAACCTGAGCAGCCAAATATTGGAGGTGCTTTGATGTTGCAGTTCAGATGCTACATAACTCAATTCATTGTTATCTGTGTTCTTCTCACTTTGTTTTTTCCGAATTTATCACAGATAGTTTTTTAATGCTTTTTTTCACTTGTGCATAATATCTCAAATTTACACTTTTTTGCCTAACCAGAAATGTCTGCCTAGGCAGTATAAGACTAAACCACCTTCTGTTGGGGTATCAGAAGAAAGAGGAAAGAACTTCTTCATACTAGATCTGGTTTTGAGTACTTAATTTTAAATTGTACTTTTTTTTTTTCACTTTTTTTTTTCTTTAAAACCTGAAGCATAATATTTTTCCACATGCTTAAGAACTGGTTGATATATTTGTCAAAATTCGTTAGTTTGATGGAAAATGCATTGAGTATACTTCATTATTATGATATCCCCAACTGTTAATACATAGACACACACATTAGCATAGCCTGTCTGTCTTGGTTTAAAAAAATGATTCTCTCTTCCTGACAATTTTTTTATCTGTTAAAGACTTTCAGAAGTTGCATGACACTTTTCAGGGAGCTGGCAAAAGACTGAACCCTCAAAGACCAGTTCACTTAAGTGCAAAAGAACATTTATGAATTTTTTGCACTGTAAAGAACCATTTTGCTAGTAGAATTTTTTATCACAAGATATACAGTGTACCATAGATGCTTCAATGGCTATTGTAAATATCCTGAATGATAAGCGTTTGTGCAGGATCTGTGTACATTCACCCAGCACTGCCAGTATGATTTGTACATTCTAGTACTTCAATAAATTGCGACTGATGACTTAAGAAAGTAGACAAAGTTTGTGTTACCTTCAAGGAAGAAAACTCCCTAGAGAATGCTTAGCATTTGTTCTCCTTTCCTTTTATTTCTTCAGGAAAAAAGTTTCATTTCACAAAAATATTTGCAGTTTTATTTTTCCCCTCTGCCCACTTTTCTCGAAGTGGCTTTTTGAAAATTGCCCAGTGATGGAGAACATTCTGGAGTCAGAACAAAGGTAGGCCGTTTTTCTGATGCTATTCCTTTGGAGATTCCTTTTTGTTAATATTATGCCACAAGATACATTAATACCCAAAGAAGTAGAGATCTGCTTTTCTATGAAATCTAGAGCATGATGAGTTCAATGGCATCTGCATAAAATGAAATTTGTGATGTGTTCATCCACCCACACCTATGATGCAAATTGACATTCTTCCTGTGTCACAGATGAAAAATGAGTAAAAACTATATCAGTTTTACATGACATATGGTTATTTAGGAAGAGAGCAACCTCCGGAGAGTAATTCATCCCATCCCAGTGTGAATTCCCTTGGTGAAGTTTCTGTTTATCTCTTCCTTTCTATGTGCAAAAGTCTTATCTATAACCATATTGCCCAAGATGTCTGTAGCAGCTCAGCAATCTGGCTTTATGGCTTAAGAGATGCAAATAAGCATGCCAGATACCAGACCAGCACAACCAGGACAACTTGAACAGGAAACAGCTACATAATTCCTGCCTTCCTTTGTATCAAAGTGGCATGTTTGCAATGATTATGTAGTATTGCAGGTTCCTACTGCCCTTCCATAAAGTATCCTGTAAAGAAGACAAGTTATAATGAGAGAGAAATGGTATCTGAGAAAGTGGAAAGTTAGCATTATACATGGTAACTGTAAGTACTGTCCATAGCAGTGCTGTTACTGTAAATGGGTTGAATGCCTAAGCAGGTATTATCACCAAATCAACATATAAAAGAAAAATAGGACTTTGCGTACAAAGAACATAAAATAAGGACTAGCTGCCATAGGAGGAGACACTTTTCTTCCTCAGGCTGCTGAACATTTTTAATCACTTTTTGATTTTAAAAAGTTTGGTCTAAGATTGATCAGATAGGTGGGTTAGTGTGTAGTGTGTAGGTTCTTTATGCATTTCTTTCAATGCTGCTACCTGTCAGTTTTTCACAAACAACTCCTAATTATGTTTTAGGTCCAAAAAGTCTTCTATATTGCTTTTCATTTTTGCTACCCAATGAACTGAAAATTTACAATAGCTTTTTGCCCACTGGCAATAGCTTTGAAACCAGCACAAAAGAAAAAATATTTACAGTTATCAGTGAGGAAATGAAACAGAAATGCCTATCAGTGTAGTCCCACATAAGCAAATTAACTGCTCTAACTTTAGAAATATAAGAAGAGCAAATCATTCTAATGTATTTTCTTTGGGTTTAATTAGTTGTGACTTCTGAGAAAATTTATAGAAATTGCTGGTATAGGCAGAGCTGAAAATTAAAGCATGCCTTAAGCTATAAGCAGGATTTTACTTTATTTTGGTTTTTATTTCTATTTCTCTTGTGTCTGCCTCTAATGTATAATGAGCCAAAGGAATTCTCAGTTTGTGAATGCTAAATGAGTATCTTCCAAAATGCTCCAATAGTCACCTTCCATGGCATTATCATTGTATTTCAGCTTCCTTGTTTTTCCTATGCCTTCCTTTCTTTTCATAGTTCCAGAACTCAGTGTAAAAAGGCAGAGATGATGGAGAGAGGAATGGGAGCACAGCCTTGTATACAGTGTGCAGTCTAGCTTAATAAACTAATTCAGAGTGTGAAGAACTGCTGCATTAGAGCTATGCAGATTTTTCCATGTGTAACCTCAAACCCACTAGAGATTAATGTTAAGTTCTAATTGCCACGTTTGCAAAGCACAGCCCAAATACAAGAAAGTTTAGATCATGAAATGGGTCAATGTGCACTACAGGGAATCACACAAATCACTCCTTATGCTGGAGTTGTAAATTTCCCTTAGCAGTCAGCCCTTTCCTCTCCAGAGATTCGTGGTTCTTATCATACTTCTCAGGGGTTAAGTTCACAGTTTAAATCTGTTGCAATAAAAAGGTCTTTCCTTCGAAGCCTAGAGGAATCAGATCTGTAGTCTTCATCATCCTAGTGCTATTGCTGCTATCCTACAAAGTTGTTTTCTTTGTCTACCTGCTGTATCTGTTTTCAGGTATCAAAGGAATTTCTCAGTCTGTGACCTCTCTCCTCACTTTCAAACAAGCTTTGTTTTCCTCCTCAATCAGTGCTTTCCTATGTCATCAGCATCTGCCTTTATACTTGGCTGCCTGTAACTTTTACAATTTGTGTGATATTTTCTGTTTCACAGTAAGATCCTTCTCGAACAGTTGCCATGTCTTTAGCTCCTCTCTCAGTGGGTCTTTCAGTAGTTTTTGATAAGGAATGGAAACATCATTAGAACATCAGAACAGTTGTCAGGATGCAGCTGCTACTGCAGTTTAGCTAAGCTTTTATTATCTATTCATTTTTATAGCATACCTTTAAATACGATTGTCCTCAAGCATAGAGCTCTGACTACAACATCAGAGACATTATTTCTGTATTATGTCAATGTCATTAGCTTTGGTCATTTTCCACTATCCTTGATTCTCAGGGACCTTCAGAAAATCAGTTCTTAGATACAGTTTTCTTCACTGTAAAAATGTTAGAGATCTCATTTGTAAAATACTCTGAAAGATTTAATGACAAAGAATAGTATGTGAGAGCTGAGTTACTTTCCAGTGTTTTCATCATATGTACACCCAGACATACACTCAGAGTTGCTATATGTAAGTCTGTAATAGTGAGAGTAATAGTTACATTTAACACCTCTGATTATTTTGTGAACAGAAAATTTCCATGCCAGTGCCCAAACACTTACAATCTTTGGGGGTTTTTTTTTTTTTTTTTTTTATTTGTGAAACTGCATTGGAGGAAAAGCTTTACATTTTTTCTTTGGGAGTGCATATAATTGTGCGTGTTGTCACAGAATGTCCTGGGTATATGTCATGTAACATCTGTTTCTACAGAAATCTAGTTATTGCTCAAGAGAATACAAACAACCCTAGCCCTAACCTTAACCCTAACCCATAAATCCACCGTGACAATTTTTTTAAATTAAAAAATTTATTCTGGTTCCTTCTTTGCCTAAAATTTCGCCTTATACTAATATTTAATTCTGTGATGTTAATGACACCAGAAAAACAATTTAATGTTGATAGAACAAATGCAGCATTAGAAGAAAAAATGTCTTTTTTTTTTTTTTTCCCCTCAATTTGTATTTACTTCATGCAGTATAAAACTGTCAGTCCTTTGTTTGGCAAGACCTTCCACCCAAGAGAAGCATTATTTAATTATAGCTCTTTCTAGATTTTTTCACTGTAACATTCAAATTGTCGGGTTTGTCTATTTTATCATTTTGATCTTGTCTTTTTAGTTTTCTCACAGTTTTTATATATTTTGCTCACAATTTTCCCACATCTGTCCACAGTTATCCTTACAGTATACATGCGTGTATCGCAATGCTCTTTCTTTTACATTTTTGCCAAAATCTCTTTTGCTAAAATCCTTTCATTACTGCTAAGTTCCTGCTCAGGAGTCTTCAGGTTTTGTTCATTATGTTCAGTCTCTAATGCTTTTCTTTTCAGCCTGCTTTTTCATTGTTGCTTCTGTAGCTGTATGGTGATCGTAGATCACTCACTCTTTTTTTTTTTTTTCCTTTATGGCAGAGGATGGAAGGAGGAAGTTATGCTTTCCTGCTCAGATTTAAATACTGGGCCTTCTTTGGCTATAGGCCTAAGAAGATTGGCATGGAAAAAAGAGTTTTAGGATTTTCTTATATGGGCAAGGTAGCAGAACTGACGTGTTTGGGGTTTGTAGACACCGTAATAGAAACAAAGTATTAAACAAAAATGAAAGACTGTTCCTATTATTGGTAATAACACTTGCTGTCACCTTTTGGATGTAACAGTATGAGATCTGAGAATTTTTTCTTATGGGTTGACAGACATGACAGTTGTTAATATTAATGCTTAGCTCATGGATGTAGTGTCACTACAGAATTTACATTTCAAATTGAGTCCTTGAAAATATCCTTAGGTTTTTAAGGTGTTATTTCTGTATAACTTTGTTCTGATGTCACATTCTTATTTATTGTAACTTGAAATAGAATTCTTCTCAGAACTGTCATTTCTTTGAAATTGCTTTCTCTTTCTGTTGATAAGTACATCTGCTAAAACGTGCATCTGGGAGTAATGTACTTCTCTAATGACTTTAGTGGGATTTCTTATGTGACCACTCAGACTTTATTGTGGCAATGTTAGTGCTGAGAGAAAAAATGAACAAGGAACAACCCACAGGGGAGCTCAGGTTTCATTATTACAATTGTTTTTTCCTTCTGAATTTATGAAATAATGTGAAAATTTGTATTGCAGCCCAACAGAGCTGTGTTATCATGTCACAGAAGGAAGTTACATGCTGCAGAGTGTGTAGCAAGACTGTTCAGGATCCGCAGGTTGTAGAAATAATGTTGAAGCATTGTGTAAGGTGAGGGGAGACTAACCTGGTGCACTCTTGTCCATACTGCCTGCTGGGAAGGGTCCCTGGCATGTGCTGCTAGCTCTGACTGTGGTTGGGTGTTATGTGAGAGAGTCCTAGTTGGCCCAGACAAACACAATGCCAGTGAGAATGCTAAAATTTAGCAGTGGGAACAGTCCGTGTTCTACGGATCATGCTTACTCCCAAGCCTTGTTTTATTTGACAACCTGCAACTGAAGGAGATAAAAAGAGAAATGGCTAGAGGGGAGCTCTGCTAATAATCTGTAATAAGTTGCATTTCAAAGAAGTAAAGCAATGATAAAATGGATTCTGAACAACTAAGAAAGTAAGTAGAGTTTTTCATGCATATGGAGGAAGTGGTGATACACAGTTTTTTTCTGAATGCAGAAAGACAGAAGCAGCAGTCATCACCTTATATATACTGTCAGCATCAACTTGTTTTTATGCAAAATATGTATTCATTTGAAATTCCCTACTAATCACAGATACATCGGGTTATTTCTGCTCCTGGGCTGTATCTAGAGCTCAATCTGCCACTGTTTTGGCAGCTGACAGGCAGACCAGCTGAAGGTCATTTTGTATTCTGTGGTGGTTTCCCTCTTTGAACCACTGAAGATTTTATCTGTGTCTTCCAGCAGTATTAGGGAGTTGCGACTGACAACATAGCATAAAAAAAAGGAAAGAGTGGAAAATGGGCGAGATGCTATTTTAAAAATGCTAGCAAAATGTTTTTATGTAACACTATGCAGCAGAAAGAACAGCTGCGTACTTTACCTTCTGCTTGTACCAAGATATTTGTTGAAAAATTAAGACATGCGGGCAATCTACCTCTTTGCAGTCTGTGTTCTGTAAAATCATTTGCTTGGTTTAGGAGTATTTTAAAATAGATCAGTGAGATTATCCATGTAGTGCATTTAATTAAAAGTAGAAGACATACATGTATTAGAGAACAAGCTCATCCAAATTTGTAAAATAAGAGTGAGGACTTTTTCATATATCTTAGAATTAAACTGGCAGAGCTTAGTAATACCTCCATGGGTGGGCATAGTCTGTAATTACGACCTTAAGGCTATTGCTCAGTCTGCTTTAGGGGAGAGTTTTCTACATACAATAAATGTAGTCTGAATTTCAGTGATATAAAGCTTGATTTCTTCTGTTGACTCAATTATAACACAGAACACTTTGCTCCTTAATCTACACTTTGCTCCTTAATCTAGTTGCAGAATAATGTGAAAATAATTTCTTAACAAAAAGATAATAAAAAAAATCAGCATTAATGAGAATACCTTGGTATGTTTTCATAAGGTTTCACAAGCCCGATTAAGCAGTATGGAGAAGTTTAACAGGTTTTTAATGAGAATAAAAGAAATACTTCTGTATGTTATATTATATAGGCACATAGGAAGCATGCTCACAGTTCTTTATCAAAAGAAAATACTTGTTTACTGTATATGTTTTAACCACCTCTGTATTGGGGTTCTTCTGTAGGTTATTGAGCACACTATTTTGTGTGTGTGTTTATGTGTTTGTGTGTGTGTTTAGCAACACTGTAATGAAAAGAGTATGTTTTATCATAGGTATTTTATAACCTCTGCCATTTCCAAAAGTGATGATCTTTTTTGTGTCAGATTTTTCAGACAAAAAAAATTATCTGTTCATCTCATGCAGGTTTCCATAAGTTTCTGTAAATTGAATGAAAATAGATGGCATTAGAAGTGGCTGGTGTCATGCCTTTAAAGAGGAAGGTGGCCTGAATCTTGGGATTCAGTCATCAAAAGTATGCCTTGACATGAAGAAGTAGAAGAGGACTTCAAGGCCTATTGTGAATGAATGAATGAATGAATGAATGAATGAATGAATGAATGATGAATGAATGAATGAATGAATGAATGAATGAATGAATGAATGAATGTCATACTTTGCACTCACTGCAAGAGAGAGGAACAAAACTTAATGAGTTTATAACAGGCTGACCATGCTGGAGGTTTCCAAGCAGATAAATAGGGTAGATGGAGAAGAAAAGCTAATGAACTTCAATGCAGTGGAACCTGATGCTTGATTCTTGGCTCAGCAGCAAGTGCGAAAGAAAAATTTTGAGAGGGATGAGTTAAAATGAGCATTTTAAAATTTGGCACAGAGTTTGTTAGAAGATGTGGCATGAAGAGTAGTAGGTAAAGAGTTTGTATGAAGCTTAGCCAAAAACTTACCTCCTCCATTCAAATATGCATGTGGAAAATAATCAGCACTATGGGCTAAAATATGCCACACTACCTGTATTGTCATGTTGTATTTTCCCAAAGTGCTACAGACTTCATTTTTCCATATATTATGATAAACCTATTTAACACTGCAGCTCTAGTGAGAAGAAATTTTCTGGTTTAATTATAATATGAGGAGAAATCCAGCAGACATATTTTTGCACTTGTCATCCCAGTGTTGTTTATTAAAAAACTCCAAATCCACAAACCTGCTATTTGAAAACTCTGACTGTTAATCATGGGCAAGCTGCATGAAAAGAGAGTTCTTTTCTTCCAATCTCTCTTCCTGTTTCACAGTCCCCATCTCTCTCTCTCCCTACAGCTGCTCATGTGCCTGATTTCTCAGTGTATCCAGTTTAGTTTATCTGTGGCTAATTTATTTCTTATTCAGGGGCCAGTAGTTATAAAGCGGTAGCAACAAACTGAAATTAGATTTCATATATATGAGAATAAGATGTAACTGCATATTATCGTAACATTTCTTTCCCTGCACTCTTTTTATGCCCCTTAATTTTTTGGACTTAGAGGGATATGGGTGGCAACTCATTTGTTGATTTGTGCCTATATATGCTCTTTCCATGTCTGTGTAATAAGCATTAGTATTCATTGATTGTACATATATGCCAGCTCACATATAGGTAATATAATGGTGACAAAATATTACGTCACTATTTCCCCTTTGTTTACTTACCTTTTACTTTTACCAGTTTAGAACATATGATATTTGCTCATTTTAACTTTCCCTTCCTCCATCTCTCTTTCCTTCCCTTCTGCCTCATGATCTCTCCACAGCATGAGTCTTTGGCCACTGTCCTTTCAGGTGTTTTCTGAAAGGTCACTTGATCTCTCCACAGCATGAGTCTTTTGCCACTGTCCTTTCAGGTGTTTTCTGAAAGCTCACTTGATCTATAAAACCTGTCACAAACAGTAAAACATGAAAGTCTTATTTTAACTTTTGCTGAACACATTCTAACATTCTTCTGAAAATCAGTAAGATTTTTATGTTGTGGATGAGTTTCACAACAGATATCCTTAGAATTCTAAGTATTTACATTTACAAGGGCCCATATACAACCAACAGCATAGCATGGGATTAAAGCACTTGCAAACTGTGCCAAAAATGTTTGTCAGAGTTCATTTAAGACTCTAAGAAAAGTACATGAGCTTAAATAATCTTATTTATGTAGTATTAATTACTTCCCCTGCTTCGTCTTTTTACTCTGTTGGCCACAAATGCTTCCTGACAAATTTGAATTCTAGACTCTTAATTTTCACAGATTAGGACTGTCTAGTTGTAAAATGCCCCATGCTTCTACTCGATGGGAAACAAGAACTTTTTTTTTTTTTTGCTTCATTAAAATGATATTCTCGTTTTGATATTTTAGATAATACAGCCAGTATCCTGACAAGACGAAGGAGATACAGTCGAACCACTCAAGATACCTATTACCTCCCGGTTTTGATTTCTGATGGTGGAGTGCCCCCTCTCAGCAGCAGCAGTACTCTCACAATTAGGGTTTGTGCCTGTGAGAAAGATGGACGAGTGAGAACTTGCCATGCTGAAGCTTTCCTCTCCTCGGCTGGCTTGAGCACAGGAGCTTTAATCGCAATCCTGCTCTGTGTTGTCATTCTTCTTGGTAAACCATTTTACAATATTGAGTAATGCTATCCTTTCACTGTCTTTCTGAATGTGACAGGACAAAAATGTTTCTGAACTAGAGGCTGCCTGGTAGTGAGGAGGTAATTAGAAACACATAGCTGTGATTAAGGGGGAAAGGTTTAGGTAAAATTAATAGGGAAAAATGCCTTTAAAGTATGTTCATGAATAACTGGAATCCACCAGAAACTATTTTTTCAAAGGTTATCAAGTAATTAGCACTGTAGGGTTTTTTTCTGTAATTTGGAAATATTTCAAAAAGCCAGTGACACTAATTCCATGTCTATAGCAGTGTGAAAAATGATAGAAGAGAAATGAGGAAAGCTTTTTGAAATGTGTTGCACTTTAAGAAGCACCATTAGCACTGTACAAAAAACATTTCTTAATTACCTTTGTAGGATAAGCTGGTAGAAATGCACATCATAATCCACAGGGGCAAGGGCCATATGAGACTATAAGATGACTCTATTAGATAAATGCCATTGCAAGTGCATTTTCTCTTGACTTTTTTTTTCCCCTTTCCCCAATCCAATTTGAATGTTACCCATTAGTTAATATATTCTTTTGTTACTGTTAATTTGTTGGGTTTTTTTTCTGGCAGAGGCACAACTTGCTGGATACATATGTGTGCACTACTCATGATCCTTTTTGCATTCCTATAGAGACAATAAGAAATAATGGGCATTACAGTGTGACCCACATAGGAGATTTTGAGGATTTTTTTCTAAAGGCTCTACATTTTCTGAAGACAACTTTCCTCACAGTTTACTTCAAAACTTCCTTGTCAAGAAGCTGTTTTAAAATGTATAGTAATGAATTTAGTTTATAATCCTATATTTTATCATAAAAGATTGAATATTCATTGGAGAAAAAAATAAATCTTTGCCTTTTAAATGGACATATGTGTGAAATACTGGTTTTAATGAAGCAATGGAAGTCCTTAGCAATGCTTCTGAAAAATGTTAGCCCTAGTAAGTCATTCAACTGAAAGAATG
>JBCJKH010017384.1:0-22024 GCA_039877255.1 Loriculus beryllinus
GGGACAAGCTGTGCTCTCTCTCCAGATTCCCAAAATCAATACAGGACGCTGTGTCTGGTGGGAGAGGACAGCGGAGCCCCATGGGGGTAAGGGGCGACAGGCGACATGGGTTGGCCTGGCTCATGCAGTACCAATGAGTCCCTGGGATTTGCTCCTGGGATCCCCCGTCACTGCACAACATGCTGACTTTGCCTGACTGATGCTTCCTTTCAGGGAACACGCTGGGTGGCCCTGGACAGACAGAGCACAGAGGTGACTTGGTGCCTTCCAGTTACCATCCTACTCACTCTCAGCTCCACCAGCTTCTCCTGCATTCCATTTTTCTGGATGAGCAGCCATGCTCCAGCTGGTTTACCCGCTCCTGGCTGACCAGCAGCAAAGCTGCGTCCTCCCCAAGCCTGGCATTGCCCAAAATCCCAAGTGCTGGCACTGCCATGCTCCTGCTTAGAGATGCGCCCTGGGACAGGTGGTTGCCTGTTGTCTCCCTGCTCCATGGCAAATCCCAAAATGGCCCCAGGGATCTCGGGTCCCCCATGCCATGGCTCAGGGCATTTGCGTTCCTCAGGCAAGTTTATCTCCTCTGATGGCCATCATGGAGCAAATCCCCTGCTTTGCTCAAGAGGAAATGAAGCAGCCGCTGTTAACAATGGGTGACCATGCACGGTCCCCTCTGGCACAGCTCTGGGGGTGCTTAACCATGCCACACATTGAGAACTGCAGCAGCTATTTGGTTTGTGGGGATGACTGTTTTAACACTAACTGGGTGTTTGTGTGCAGCGTGCCAGGCAAAGCCTGAGTCCATGGCGCTGCATGCTCACCCAGGTTGGGCTGTCCAGCGGGTCCCCTGCAAGCTTAGCAGCAGGATAGCCACTGTCCAGAGGATATTGGGAGCTCATTTCCCACTCAATTCCACAAAAATGAGGCGTTTCTGCTGTTCTGGCACAGTGGAAGTCTTATGGCAGGGCAGGGGTGTTGGAGGAGCGCCCTGGGATGCCCTTCTTCCTGTGTGGGGCTGGAACCAGCATCCAGAGTCCCCTTTTGGGGCATTTTTGGTCTCTCCTCCCTGCCCCACACACACCAGGGAACCTCTGAGCTGCTCTTTGTCAGCAAAAAATGGAAACAAAAAGCATAGCTCATTTTCCTCTGCCTTGCACAGGGGTCCCCATCTGCTTTAGAGAACCTGGGTCCCAGGAAGGGCAGGATCTGACCCTCTGGGTCAACACCAGCAGCTAAACAGGCTCAAAAAGGGCTGCATGTCAGATATGTCTGGCTGCTATTAAATACCTCAGGACATGACCAGGAAAGGGCAACTCCACTGTTCACTAGCAGCTATTGGGTGGGCTTCAAGAGCTGCTGATCTGTTTGGGGAGTGCACAGCGGGGACACGGCCCCTTCCCATCACTTGGCGGCAGACAGAGCAGCTTTGTATGAAGTCACAAAGGTTCCTGTAGCATCCTGCATCCCTGGCACCGAGCCCTCAGCCCGAACAGAGCCTGGAGGTTTATCCATGGACCCCATGGTCCCTGGCGCCCATCCATGAGGGCCACCCGTGATGCTGTGACAAGCGATTACACCAACCATCCTGAATACACCATCAACCACTGTCCTCAGCCCCCACCAATAATCCCCCGGGCAGCTCCCACCCCCCAGTAATTCCTCCCCTGTGCCCTAATACCCGGCCCTTCTGTTGCAGCAGCCAAATCCAATTAACTGTGCAATGATCACACTCTGCCCTCCTGGCCTGGTGGGTGTTCAGAGCTGGCAAAGCGTGGGGCCCCTGTGCAGGGTCCCTTAGGGACAGGCACTGCACCCCTGGGGCTGAAGAGGAGCCAATCTGCTCTTTACTGGGGTTTATTCCTCCCCGGAATTACCTTCTGATCACCAGGAGGTGTGTCTGGGCAAGGCGTAGCCCCTGGCACAAGGGAGGGAACTTGTGGCCATTACTTTGCTTCAGAGTGTCTCTTTTCTCCCATTTTCCCAAAAGGATCGCCCACAGCACCAGCTTCCAAGGCGTCACTTCAAACAGCAGCAGTACAGCAGCCATCACACCCATGTGGGTCTGACTCAGCCTCTGAGACCTGAGAGCCATTTGCACAGGGTTCAGCACAAGCCCCTGAGCTCTGTTTCACATCTGCTTGCAGAGGAAGATGCTCTGATGCTCCTCTGACCTGGCATGGCGGATGACCAGGGGGAGGAAGGATGGAAGGATGGAAGGATGCTCTCCAACCCGGCTGACAACTTTTTCCACAATCTAATTTGTAAAACTGATGGAGATACCACAAATTCAAGGCAGCCCCAATGAACCCCACCAGGAACTGGGTGCAGCCAAATAAACAGCCCAAATGTTTGCATTTGTAGCCTTTGCCGGGACAAAGATATGGATGAACTGAAGCTGCAAGATGGAGATGTGAAATCAGGTATTTTTGAGATGGATGAAGCTCATGGGACAGAAAAGAGGAGCAGTCCAAGGGGAACTGTAGGGTTACACACAGGCAGCACAGCACTGGGAAAGGGGTTTGCTGGGGACCACCAGGGATGTGCCACCAAGGAGACATATACTGGGGGAAAAGGTGCATAAATGGCGGCTGGCCCCAGGCAGGCAGGCAGGCAGCACCTTAAATCAAGTGGAGAAATGGATGGAGGTGGAGGCTGAGTCCAAGGGGATGAGATTTGACCCAGCCAGGGGATAGTGAGTGTGGCACATCGGCCATCGGCAGCTGCTCCAAGACTTGAGCTAATGTTTAGCTTTGGACTTTGCCAAGTTGCCCAAGGGGCAAAGGAGGACAAGGGCAGTAGAGCCATGCAGGATGGAGTTGCTCTGCCTGCACAGCCATGGCTCTTGCATGAGCTCTGGCTCAGAGGGGTGTGTTTCTGAGTGTAATTTCTACCAGTTTTGCCCCACTTGAGCAGGAAGCTGTTTGCTGACAAGGCCTTGCTGAGCTTCCCTGTTTGGCTCACCTCTTCATATAATGTTCAGCCCTTTCCAGTTTATTTAATTCCTCGCATGCCAGGCTCCAGAGGGGCATTTGCAAGGGTAAGGAGCCTGGTGGCTTCATTGACAAGGCTGCAAGAGTGTCCCCAGTGCTGCTACAAGGCTGAGCATGTCCCACTGGCCTGGATAACCCACCCTGGAAGGAGACTCGTCTCTATTTAAACCCCGTTCTCCTGGGATTTTGTTAAGGACATGTCTATTAAATTGCTCTGTGTCACTTCAGTGTGGCTTGTCCCCATCACCACCTGCCTTCCTCAGGCAGCTCTTGTTTGACCACAACAGCATGTTTCCTATCCATCCCCATCATACCTTTACTCGCATCATACCTTTACATTTTGAGTTTTGCCTTGCTGGGCAATTTTGCACAGCAACATTTGCCAATCCCAGATTATTATAATGACACCACTGAAGAGCTAAAAATAGGAGAAAGGCATTTTCTGCCTCTCCCCCACCAGCCGCTGCTGGGAGCGTGGGGATGGTGCCGGCAGCAGGAGCCTCCGAGGTGTTTGTGGAGAGTGTTTGGAGAGCATCACACCTCCCCTTTCCTTTCCCAGCCATGGATCTTTAAATATCTGGCCCAAATCCACACAAGCCTGTAACTGCTTAACTCTTTCTTTGCATCCAAAGCAAAAGGAAATTGGGCACCTAAATGTGGCTGGCCAAGGAAATGGGTGTGATGCCAACCTGAAAAGTTCCTGGGCCAGGAAGCACTGAAGCTGTAGGAGTGAAGCTGCGGTGTGGGCAATGGGGATGGGACTCATGGAGACTTCCCAGCATCCATGGGGCTCATGGCACCTGTCTATCCAATCCCACTTGGCTTCAAGACCCCTTGTGTGTGGTGGAAAAGGCTGTGAGTGAAGGCAGGAAGCAACCCTTAAACCCATGCTGCTCCCCAGAAAGTGATGCATACCCAAAAAAAGTGAGACACCGCCCCAAGACCAACCATGCTGCATTCAGCAGCCCTGAACATGCTTGGCACAGTGAAGCAGCAGCTGGGGGACATGGTTCTCCACCATGGATGTCACCACAAGGAGGGTCTTGGAAGCCCAGGAAAGGGGATGGAGGTGGCAGCAGCCCCAGGGCACAGGGGTGCAGGGAGATGCTGCTTCCTCAAATGTGGCTTTTCAGAGCTGCTTCCTCTCTGCTGCATGCCTGGCTGCCAGATTTACCCCTGCCTGATGGAGTCTTGCTCATGAGCTCATACCCTGCCCTGGGTTTGAGTGGTGGATGATCTGGCATCAGCAGGAGACAGAGTCCAAAGCCCCTCCAGGATGCCTCACTAGGCATGGCAGTGGTGATTTCCCTTTCGGGGCAATGCTCAGTGCAGCTTGTCCTTGGTTATTTCTCTGTTTTGCTTTTATTTAAGGTGTCTTACTGGATCCACACTCACCAAGGGTGGCTGGAGCTTGGCAGTCCACAGGGATGTGTGGACAACGTGCTTCCACATGGCCTTGCCAGCCCTCAGAGGCCACCACGCATTGGCTGGGTTAAGCCTGTGCTTCAGCCTGTGCGGGGGGAGCAAAACATGTGGCTGCTGCCAAATCACATGCAGAAAACTGTCACTGATGACTTCATCCACAGCTTCAGACCAGGTTCACAAAGCCTGCATTGGAAATGGGCCTGTGCATCACCATGGGCATAAAACCTGGTCCCAGTACATGGGCAAGCGAGCCTGCCTAGGGTGATACCCATCCCCATCAGGGACACAAATGCACTTTTTGCCCTTGGGGCAGCACAGGTCCCAACCAGAGGTGAATAACCCCCCTGCACCAAGGCCCTTGGGCCAGGATTCTGCTGATGCTGAACTGGAGGAGGGCTGGGCTTTGGAGACTGGTCAGAGGGGAACAAGTGGCTGATTCCTGCCGCCATGGATGCAAAGAGAAACACCAGTGAATGAGTGGCTGCCGTGCACCCGGAATTGCACTGGAGCGCAGCAGCTCGGCCCTGGCCTCGAGATGATGAGTCAGAGCTTTTGAGCATAATGGGAAACATGGGCTCAGCAGGGACAGGGACAAATGGGATAGGGCCTCAAGGCCACCAAGCGCTGCATCGTTGTGAGCAGAACCTCCTCTGGGACAGGGCACAGAAGCAGCAGGAAGGAACGTGGCTTTTGCCTGCCTGGTCATGGTGAGAGGGAGAAATCACAGAATGGTTCATGCTGGAAGAGACCTTCAAGATTATCCAGTTCCAACCTCTGCCACAGGCAGGGACACCTTCCACTGGACCAGGTTGCTCCAAGCCCATGCAGCCTGGCCTTGAACACTGCCAGGGATGGAGCAGCCACAGCTTCTCTGGGCAACCTCTGCCAGGGCCTCACCACCCTCACAGGGAAGAGCTTCTTCCTAGTGTCTAATCTAAATCAACCTTCTTTCAGCTTGAAGCCATTTCCCTTGTCCTGTCACTATGTGTCCTTGTAAAAAGTTCCTCTCCAGCTTTCTTATCAGTCCCTTTAGGCACTGGAATCTGCTTTAAAATCTCCCTGGAGCCTGCTCTTCTCCAGGCTGAACATCCACAGCTCTCTCAGCCTGTCAGGAAGAGTGAACTCACGGCAGCTCACACAGCAAGGGCTGTGCCAGGCATATTCCCTGTCCTGCCAGCAGCTGGACTGGCCACCAGCATGGGACTGCCTCTGCTTCCCAGTCGGCACTGGCAGGGTATCAGGGACCACATCCCGGCTCAGCAATACGCGTCTACAGCCCAGCTGCTTCCCAAGGCGTCCCCACCTCCCTCCCGCCCGCTGCTGTCTTCTCCCTTACGCAGCCTTTTCCTTTTTGTAAAATAAAATAAATGGAGAAACCCAAGCAAACTCAGAAGTGCAAGAGGAATAAAGAAATAACCAAGCCAAAGCAGGAACCCTGAACTGCCACCCATTCCACATCACCTCACTAAGCTATTGGTTGCCCCCACTTCCCACATCGCAGCTCCTGGGGGCAAAAATAATTGGCATATACTAATTATAGGCATGAAGACAGAGGTGCTGCTCAGGGCCACACAATCTCAGCACATGGGTCTCACAGCTTGCAGTGACAGGAGAAACCTCCCATGGCAAACCCCAGCCATCCATCCCAAAGGGCAGTGAGAAGCATCTTCCAGAAACATCTCAGAAGGCCAGGAAAACATTAGCTAGATTTGCAGCCACCCTTTGGTCATTGGCATCTTCCTTCCCATGGGAGAGTGGCTGGGAGGAGTTGATCCTACAAAGAGGCCGCTGAACATGCAACAGACCACCTGCACCATCATCCTACTGAGGTCCTGGGTCACCCCCCAGGGCTGGCCGTGCCCTAACACTCGTGCTCATGGCTAAAAACCACAGCTGTGCACCAGCATAGGAACAGGTACTCACTGGCCTCTGTTGAAAAAACCTCACTGGTTGCTCAGCAGCAGAAAATGAACTTTCTTTTTCATTTCAGGATGTGAAAGGAGGTAACTGTTGGACCACAGCTTCCCCGCTCCTAGGGTGATGGGGCACTGCACTAGCAGCAAGCGCTCGGCAGACTGAACCAACACTTTCAAGGAGGTGGGGAGAGGCGAAGGCTGCGATCCCACTCCCTGCATCTCACATGCCATCAGCCACAAAAGTGCACAGCACCAATGGAATCCTCCCCTGCCTCCCGTGGGATTGTGCCTGCAGCGTGTGCCTGGTCAAGAAGCCACACTGGCATCACTGAGGAGCACCTCCAGCTCAGGCTGACAAAGCACCTGGGGATTGAAATGCTGCTAATGAGGCTGGCAGTTTCCATCTGTGTCCTCCCTGCTGGCATCATGGTCCCCCACTGGCACTGTGCTTGCCACAGTCCCCAGGGAGCCTTGCCCAGCCCCTTAGCAGAAACCAGACCAAATTGCTAAGTTTGGCTGGGTTCTCATTAGTTTGGTTTGTTTATTCCCCAGGAATGGCATGTGCAAAGTGGGATCATTTGCTCTTCATCTCCCTCCTTCAGCTGGGCACATTCACCTCTCCAGGACCGGGAGGTGCAAGTGGGGATGGGAGTCCCTGCATATAATCTGTTGCCAAGTGGGTGAGTTACGGTGTTGCTGTGCCGCTTGCAGCAGCTCCTCAGTGGAGGCTCAGGAAACGGCACAACAGCAGCGATCAGCCACGGGCTCAGGGGCATCTGCTCCCTCTAAATGAGCCAGAGGCACAGTTTAACTGGGCCATTTGCCCATTTATTGAGACTCGCTGCAGTCAGTGGAAGCAAGAGTAGATCTGCTGTGATAAAAAGCCTTCTCTACCTCTTAATGCTGCAGGCAACAAGTATCATCTTCTAAGAGGAAAATCCATTTGTCCAGGATTACATGCCACAGAAAATTATTATACAGCTGCGGAGGAGAGACTTTCCCAAGTGAAGCCACCAGCCCCATTGGCTGTGTGGTCACAGGCCCTGGCCTGACACAGTCCCAATGCTGGGGGACACACAGGAATCGTTTGTGGATGGCAAGATCCAGACACTGGCAGACTATAGGGTAGCTGCCCTGTGCCCCGTTTTTTTCCTAGGAAAGAATGAAAAATAATCACAGAATATCAAGGGTGAACCTCCTGAGGTCCTGCAGGTTTCTGAGCTGTCGTGACTAATATTGTGACAAGAGCCATTAGCAACTTATGCGGCGGGTGCTGAACTGGCATTAAATACCATGCTCAATCCCTGGCTGCAGCCAGACACCCTCACTGCTGATGTAAATAGAAGTGAAAAGCTGTGCCGGCTGTCATGGCAAAGAGTAAGGACCCCCACAAAGCCCCAGTGCGATCACAGGACAATGGCACTGCCATTGGCATCACTGAGATACAGGTGCCACCTACCATGAGGCAGGAACAAGCCACCCACCAAGGCTGCTGTCTGACCCCTGCACCAGGCAATGCCACCCCGCACACGAACATCACAGCTCTCCTGTGGAAATCACCCATGACCTGCACACCCCACATAGCAGCTTCCCATCATTCCAGCTGGTGTTGAAATTATTCCAGAAAATGATCCATTATTTAGGTGTGATATTCTGCAAACGGCCTGCTCTCCAAAACGTCTCTGTCAGTAACTGGTGGCACCAAACCAGCTCCCACAGCTGCAGCACCAGGAGATATATGCTGGTCTCTCTTGTGTAACGAAATTGTGACAAGGTGATGCAGAGAATGGGTACACAGCTCAGACACTGCCGCTTCACCACTGCTGGCTCCTACAGCAGCCAGCTTGGAGGTGGCTGCAGGCCTGTTATAGCCAGGGGAATGATGAGCTCTCCTACGCAGAGAGAGCTGGGGCAGATTTCGGCTGGCATGGACAGGAGTTAGTTATTGTTCTCTGTTGTGCCCCAAAGGCAGAGCCCAACACTAGCAAATGGCAAAGCCATACATGAGCACTGCCAGGCACCACAGCCAAACCTCACGGAAGAGCCCCATGTTTATGGAAGCAATGCCAACACATGCTTTGCCCAAGGGGGCAGGGACAGGACAAAAAACCAACAGCGACAAAGAGGACTTGAGAGGTGGCAAGAAGGACCAGCACCTCCCTTGCATCCTGTTTTCCATAAGGATGTGCCTGCTCCTGGTTAAGAATGGGGATACCCATGCCATGGCAGCCGCCAGCACTACAGGCACCCCCCAGCCACTGTGGAGCTGCAGGAGGATCCCAATTCCCTTTCCAAAAGCCCATTCCCCCCCCCAACCAAAAAGCAGCAGTTTCATCTGTTGGTTGCAGGGACAAGATGCAGAGGCAGCAGCCATCTGACCTGTTTCCCCCTCCCCCCCGGATTAGTGGCAGTTTCCTCTTCACAGACATAGCAGCAGTGGTTGGGTTTTACATCCCGGCCCGCAGCGGGTGCAGGCGGTGGCAGGGAGACAGTGTATAGGGTAATAGGACACAGTTCTCCCCCCAAGGTCCCTCTCACCCCATGACATTCACAACTTCAGCACTACAGGCATGAAGCTGAGGCCATGGAGGAGCCTCCAGCAGCTGTGTGTGGGAAAAAGAAAAGCACAACTTCCTCCCTTTTTTCTCCTGGAAAGGAAGTGCTGAAGTTGCACACCCACAGATAAAACAATTGTTCCACCAGCACCAAACCTGCGGGTAATGCTGTTCCCCTTGCTCATACCGGGCCTCAAGGAAGGCAGCATGCTCCCTGGTGGGATGTCATCCCTTTTGTGCTCTGGCACATCATCCCCACCACCACTGCGATTCTCCAAGCTGAGCAGCTCTATTCTCCCCTCCTGGTGGCCTGTGGTCAGCAAAAAGGCTGGCCTGCAGGAAAACGCCACCAGAGTTCTCACACTGTCCTTACAGTGCACCTCTGGACAACCCTCTGGAACTGGAACTTCCACTGGGGAAGCCACGCTGGTGTAAACACACCAGTAAATGTCTTTCTGCAGGCCACTGGTTAATTAAGGAGTTCTTTTCATAACAAGTTAACAAATAATGCATGTGGTTATGACAAATTGCACACTTGCTTTGCCATGCACTCACTAATCATCACTGCTGTGCTTTGCAAGCCAGGACAGTGTTTTATGAAGTGTGAACTTTGCAAGGAACTGGAGATAACAGGAGCTTGAGCTCACGGCAAGTCCAGAAAGCACTGGGGTGCCTGTGAACAAAGCTCCCCAAAAACCAGCAGCCGAGGTTTTGAGAAAACCCAGCAGATTTAGCTTAAATACTCAGGTCTCTGTAGTAGGGACCACTCATGCTGTGCACAGCAACAATAAGGAACTGTAACAGGCCGTTTACAATCCACGTTGAGCAGCACCTTTGTCACAGCAGACCAGCTTTCCCAGTGCTGTGGGACGGCGCCAGCAGCCACAGCCACCTCCACTACAGAGCAGAAGTGAGATTCCTTTTGAAATTAAATCTCAAAGCTATCACTGCACAGGAGGCAGCTAGGTGAAAAACAGCAGCAACAGCAGCAACAACAGCAGCAGCAACAACAAACCCACTCACCGGAATTGTTTGAAGGTGTCAAACTTTTAACACTGCAAATTCTTATACCAGAAAAGCACACATGAAATCAAAAGGCAGAGCAATCTTTTACATGGACCATCTGCATGTTGTATCTGTGCAGTGTCCACCACGACAGCCCCAGTGAGACTCCAGGACATCTGCAACGCCAGGATGACACAGAAACCACCATCCAACCCATCTGAAGTGCAAAAGGTTTATTGAGTGGCTGTGTGACTGAGCCTGCTCAGTTTTCTCCTTGCAGAGAGAAAGCGGTGTCCTCAGATCCGCTCTGTGAGCACTCGGTAAGCCATCCGCTGCTCCAACAAGCAAAGGTAACCAGAACACATGCCCAGCGCCGCTCTGGGTTCTGTTTCTGCCCTCCTCAGCCCACAGACACGAGCAGCTCACATCTGTCCTCTTGGAAGGCACTATCAGTGGTCTCGTCTAATAAGCTCACTTCTTCTGCTGTCTCACGCCAAGTCCACCATCAAGAAACCGTTTTTAGTAGATGAGTCACAAACCACACTGGAAACAGTCTCTTTGTGGTGTTATTCTATACCCTCCTCTCCAGAGCTCTATCAGCTGCCAGAGGAGAGACACTGTGGTCAAAGATCTCATGATGGAATATTCTATGAAGAGATGTTAAAAAAAAAAAAAAAAAGGATTTTTAAGCAGCCCATTCTTGTTAAAGCACTGGACTCACATGTTGTAGCAGCAGAACATGCAAAGTATTTTCTTCATGCATAATTGCTTCATCAATTAACCAAAACCAGATCTAACCAACACTGACAGATGCCAAGTACCACCTCTAGAGACTGGTTTGGGGAGACGCTCTACAGCAGAGCACACTGCACTAAACGCAGCAGTAGGCATATTATTTTTATTACTTTGGTGCCTCCAAACTCCAGTTTTGAGATCCAAACTCACTACAGCATTGAAGCAAAGAAGAAAGTCAGTGCACAGCTCAAAGATGGTCCTTCTGAAGACAGAGGTTGGCACCTGGCAGAACACTGGGTTTCAGAACAAAGGAGCCCCTTTGTCCCAGCACAGTTCTGGTGTGCCGTTTCGCAGGGTCCCTAATAGTATTTCACAGTCAGTTTAGAGCTTCACCCCTGGAACGCGTACACTACACCAAGTAAACAGCAGCTCTGCAGTTTCCTGGCACCATTTGCTGCGCCAGTTAAGTAAACCTACCGTTTGCTTCCTGTGGATATTCATGATGTGAATGTCTTCGCTGCGATACTCCTCATCGTGCTTATCCAGGGGAATTTTTTCCAGCTCAAAGTCCAACTGAAGCAGCTGGTTATCAGAGAACACACATATGAATTGAGATGACACTAAGTGCCCTTTTGAATTAAGCACGTTCAGTTAAAGAGGTCCAATACACCTGCACAAGGGCAAAAAGCCCTCAGAGGCTGGAACCACTATGCTCAGACCATCCCACTAAAGGCCTCCACAAAAGCGCAAACTATTTTCCCACCATTTACTCTTATTTAACTACTGCAACACCAACTCAAAGCTACAGACACGTTGCAACATTTAAGAAAAATCTAAAAGCTCATGATAAAACATTCTGCTTCCTCCAGTCTGCAAAGTGCTAAGCCAAACTACAGCACCTGCCTCTGCCAACATTCTCAACTGGAGGGGAGGGAGAGAAAAAGGGCTCAAAAACCTGAGTGTCAACTCTGCAGTGTGCTCAGATTAACTTGTCTGAACCCTGGCAAGCTAAGGAATGAAATAAATTACAAGAAAGCAGCCATCATCCTGAAACACCTAAATCTATTGTGTTTATTGTGGGAGTGGCACCTCCTCAGAGCTGATCTCAATTATAGCAACCCTCCTCACAGTACAGTCCCACAAGTTTGAGGCATGGCTGATTATCAAAGAGGTGCTGTTAGTAACACATGCAAATCACCCTGGAATTCTTGCCCTTCCCCTTTTTTTGTAGTAGTATTATTACTACGTATAATCCATTACTCCTGCACAAAGGCTGCTCTTCCGCAGACTTCACAGGTGCAGAGTTAAATCCTGCACTGACCATCATCCCCACAGCCGTAGGAGGGATTCAGCTGTTACTTACCTGCACAGAAGATACAACTGGACCATTGAATTATGTCACCTATTAATGCTCTCTCAGGAGGCGAAAATCTTTTCCAGAGCAGCTATACTGCCTAGCAGAGTCCTGAGCTCCCGAATAACTCTTTAACACTTTACCTGTATTTTTACCTCTGCTTTCAATGGAACATGCCAAAAGAAAATAGATTTTCACCAGACTAATTTTTAATGCTCCCAATAACCTCTGGTAACATCAAGACAACCACTGCAGAAAGAAGGTAGCAACCACCTGCTAGTTCACTTGCTCCTACAAAAACGATGGTTTCAATTTTGACAGGTATTGCCTCACATATGGTGGCCCTTTTGCAGATGAGGAAGGTCTCATGAGCTAGACAGGCTTTTAACAAGCTGTGCAATGTGCAAGTCTGGCTGCCTGGATCAGAAACATCAATGCAGTTAAGATTAGTAAGGCAAGAAGGGTTAGTGCTATCTTTTAAGGGAAGGAAAGCTTAGTAAGTATCCAGAAAGTTTCTACTGGTAAGTTTGAGAATAACTTCAAAAGTCACCATCTGAATTTCCTTCCCCATCTCAAGAAAAACGTGTCTCTCCTGCTACGAACTCTACTTTGTGCAGTCAACCTGAATCTGTGTATGTAGCAACTGCCACCAATGTTCAGCTTATCCAATACAAAGACATCCTGTGTCCAAGCTATCTCCCTAATGTTCAAAAAGCACACTTCAAAAACACTTACCTCAAAGTATTTTCTCTCAATTTCAGGATTCTTTCCCATAGTCCTCTGTTCATAACAGCACAAGATGCACGTATCAGGGCCAGTAAGCTCTTTCAGTGTCTTCAGTAATGGTTCTAATGACTGCCCAAGAGAGGTTAAGTATTTCACACTTAGATTTCAAGCTCATTTTACTGTCTCTAACTAGAGTCTTCACCCAAGAGAGAACTTTTCAGTTTTTCTTTTCAGGGACTTATTTTTAGTACTTTAACTGGGACAAAAAGAACATGGGGGCAAGCTGAAAAGCAGAGGAGAAAGGGAGACTGCATAGGAGGAATTTCACAGACTGACCAAGAGAACTGAACTAGCATCAAAGCCAAAACCATCCCACACTGCCAAGTGGGTATTTCCTTGAGGTACACAACAATGCCCATTTCTTGACGTGTTTCAATAGGGGAAGTTTTCTCAACTGTTCCTGAAACATGGCTCAGATCCAGACCACTATGTTACAGGAACAGGACCAACATACAGGGAGCCAGCAGTAACACCACTGAAAGGGCACTGGGACATTGCGGTCTTTAGGTCTTCTCCCTTTTCTTGCAAATTCTGTTAGTTCTCTATGCACATTCTATAGAGCTCCACCTGAGGAGATGGAGCAGACTACAACAACCGCTTAGCTGGAGCACAATTTCTCCTTTTGCCTTCCCAAGGGAAGCATAAGGAGAATCCAAACAGTGCAGATGCAGCACTTTTCAACTTCATTTACCAATACATTAAACAGCTCACAACTGTCAGTCACAATGTTTTCCTTACCACTTCATTCCCAGTGCTAAAAAAAAAAAGGCGGGGTGGGAAGGCATAAAAATTGTTTGTTTTCTTTCTTTTTAAGCAAAGTCTCCAGGTGAATTTCCAGACTTTGAATCTCTTAAAAACGCCTTTTCCAGACTTGTTCTACATATTCCTCTAACTATGGGGATCAAGATGCAAGCACTACAGTGATTTGAACACTCCTCAGACTGAACCTGTGCCCTTCCCAAGGAAGTTTTGTATAGGGGCTTTGCAAACTCATTTACCTCCTCATAGTAAATGCAATCAGCCATTAGTATATAATCGGGGGGAGGCTGGAATTCTGTTACATCTTCACCCCTGAAAAGTAGAAAGAAAACAAAAAGGTGAAAACAAGCTTCAGAAATGATGCAACACACAATACTACAGGACTGAAAGTGAACTTTACTGGGTCTTATACCCAGCTCCCCTTTTACAGCAGTGCGTTCAAGTATATTTGGTAATTTAACAAAGCAAGAGCAAGTGCCCCGTTAAAGCTGAACAGAAACGTTAAAAGGCTCATACAAACCATTTCAGTACCTTGGCTCGGACGGACCCTGTGACCAGATGTTTGTTGTTCTCTATATTAACCATCAACAGCTCCTGCAGTTCCTCAAGGTCGGTAACAGTCACATTTGCCCTGTAACACACACACACCCCCACACGCGGTTACGCGCCGGGCCCCTCACCACAGCGTGCACACACACAAAATACGTTGGTTTTGCAAGAATTTAGACGGTTTCAGGTAGGTAACACAATAAAGCGGGTTAAGAGGCGGGCAAACAGCTAGGAAAGACCTGCCCCTTCCCGGCAGCCAGCACCGTTCCCCCTTCGCCCGCGCCCAGGCCGGCGCGGACCGGAGCGAAGCGGCCGTAGCCGCTCGCAGTCCCCGGCCGGCGCCGCTCACCCCAACGTCGCCGCCATGATGCCAACGGCGCCGGTGCCGGCGCCCAGCTCGAGGACGTGGCGGCGGGCGAGCGGACAAGCACCGGTCTCCAGGAACTTTGCGAGCACCAGCGCGGCGTCCCAGACGACACAGCCCACGCCGCCCGCCGCCCGCTGCTCCAGCCGCAGTGCCGGCCCGCCCCGCCGCTCCAGCTCCCGCACGAAGCCCGCCATGGCCGCGGCGTTGAGGCGGCGCGGACCCGCCTCTCGGGGCCGTCCCGCACGCGCCGCTCCCGCCGCCACCGCGGCGAGAGGAAATGGCGGCTCCTCACAGCCCCCGTGGTGCCTGCGAGGGGGCACTGCGCTGCCCAGCCGCTGTCCCTCCGCCCGTACGGGCAGCTGCGCCCTCAGGTAGCACGGGTCCCTGTGGTTTACGTGGCACACCATGCAAACCGCTGCCCCCGTCCTGTAAGTTGACTCTTGATGAATGCATACCCTGCACTACCCTTGTTCGACAGGGAAACTGTAGTTCTACTGTTTACTTGCCACGCAGTCAGGCTTTCCTCAGAGGTGAGAAACCTCCGTTTGGAAACGGCATGCAGGAGCTCGCGGAGCCGCCAGTCACAGCCTCCTGACCTAGCCCATCAGACTGGAGAAGGCGACTTGAGCAGCGTGGTCTAGCGGAAGGTGTCCCTGCCGCGGCAGGGGTCTGGAGGTGGATGAGCTTTAAGATCCCTTCCAGCCTGAACCATTCTGTCATTCTATGATTAACCTCCAGCCAGTGGAAAATGCTGTGAAGAAAACGTTCCACGTGTGAACTGGTTGAAAATTAACACACAGCGGTTCAAAAGCTACTTCACAAGCTGCTCCGTGCAGCCTGCAGGCACTGTGGGCATGCAGTCACACCATGCAGAGCCACAGGATTGCCAGGAATCACGGGGGTTGTTAGACCCTCATGCAACACTTTGCTTCTAGAAAGGTTTTAAAAAGGCAGCTGAATATGAATTGACAGTGCATCAACATCTTTAATTGTAAAGGCTTTTTGGGTTTTTGCCTTGGACAAGTTTATTACTTTTACTTCTTAGCATTTCTTACTAATACTCACTCCCCCAGGGAGGAGTTACCGTGTTCGCGAGGGATTCCAAATTGTGTATTGAGACTTCAGGGTGTTTCTGAATATTGAGTAAATGTGCGGAAGAACATACTTCCTACCCCCTCCTCTCCTCCCCCCCAAAAAAACCCAACCAAACAAACAGAAACAAAATGTGGTTCTTTTTGTCCCTTTTTGGTTTTGGTCTGCTACAGCTGATACCAGGGAATAAAGGATTAATATTGTGCCTGCTTGCTTAAGCAGTCATTGTGCTTGGTGAAGCAGAACTGTAGGAGTTAAAGTTGCTAGAATGCTGAAGCAGAATTGTAGGAGTTACAGCTGTTAGGCAGTTGTAGTAGATCAGATTCATGGCTTGTGTGATGAACATTTTAGACATTCTTGTTTAAATAGTATCCATAGAAAGAAAAGGAACAAAAGATAACCAGAGTAACAAAATTTGCAAACTTGACAAGTTTCTGCTTTAAGATACATAAAACCGGCTTGTACTGAACCTGAGGTTTGGATAGGAGCTGAAACCCCATTGAGTCTGTGTGAAAGCAAGAGGTTACTCGCAGTGATGAAGAGGAAATACAGGCCTTCATCCTCACGACCCCCCGGTACTGCTCAAGCACATCAATGGGAAGAATGCCAGAAAATTAATTATAATACTAGACGGGAATAGGTTTTGCATATGTATTAGGTGTGAAGCAATCTCATGTTTATGTAATCATTATATATAATATAAACAAACTGAGTGGCAAAAGAAAGATGTGCATGCCTTTGGAGAGCCAATCCCCCATGTACCTCAGCGCTGAACAAAGCATACCTACTTTGCAACTTTAACAAGTTGTGGAGTCTATCCGTGTATCATGGGTGCCAAAATGCCTCCCCAAGGCGATCAGAGGTTGGGGTGGAGCTGTGTGCCTGTGACTCTTGTTATCCTGCTCTTTGTGGTTCTCTTCCGCTCCTTCATGAGAAGCGGCTGCCTGCAGACCTCCTCCTCGGTGCTGTGGTGGGTTCGGCCCCTGTGCCTCTCAGGGCTGTGGAGCTGGTTGTGAGGGGTGCTGCACATGTGGGGCCCCAGCAGGTGCCGTGCCAGGGGTGGACTGGCTTCTTTTCTTCAGGGCTCTGGAGACCCAGTGCTCTGTGTGGGTACAAGCTGCTCCTCCCAGGGCTCATAATGGCACCTGGAGCTGTTAACAACAGCCAACACCCCTGAAAACGGGTGTTCAATGTTCATCTCTCACCATGGCTGCGGGCACGCAAGATGGCGTTGGTGTTACCTCAGAGATGGAGCAGGTCGTGTGAGATGGGATAGCGGAGCAGAGGTACTAGTGATTCCTGGGGCTTGGTACTCAGTGTGCCTGTCTGTGAACAGAGGAAGATGTGTGAGGAAGATGACGGTGTCAGAATGACAACCTGATTTTCTCTATGCCCAAGATCCAGCCCACAGACTAGCAGAGCAAGGTTTGTTAGACCATGCTAGACCAACAGCTGTAGCTGGGAGAACCAGCAAGCTTTAGTGTATATGAGTGCTTTCCTTCAGGAAAGCATGTTTTCCTCATGTTTCCACTCTCTCCACAGAGTGGAGACTGCTGCTACCCACAAGATGGCCAGGGAGTGCCTGCTGCTGTCCTTAGGAAGACATGGCTTCCAACACGTGCCAGTTGGAGCATTTGGTGACCCTTCAGACTCTGCAGAGGTGAGTAAGAAACAATTGCAAGGATGTGTTTTTCTAGATAAGGGCCTTATCTCATGGGGTTTGTCTAAGATTAGACCTTGTGGCAGGTCTGTTGTTTTGGGTTTTTTTGTTGGATTTTTTTTCCCTCTTAAAAGTATTGACAGAGGGCTAACACCTGTGCTTGCAAAGAGCCCTGGCCATGGCTTCTCAGGGGTGCTACACACAATGTGCTTTGTGTACTCCTGCCTTGAATTTCAAGTGAAATCTAATCAAAGTCTCAGATGAGAACTCACATGCAACCAGCTAGGGTGGGAGTTGGAAATGATGGCATTTCATATTGTATCATCTTCTTGTTGCCTGAGAAGGTAGTCGGAAAGGACAGTAGGAAAAGTCTGCCTGGTATAATCTAAAAGCCTGCTATGTGTAACATTGAGTGTGATATATACAAAAGCCTGTCTGTGTTTTAGACTTGCTCTTCTGCAGGGTGGGCTGTATCAGTGCAGTCTAGTCCCTTGCAAGTTTTCTCTCCTTGCTTCACCAAACCTGTTCATTATTGAGCAAAAACCTGTAAAAACTGTTTGATCTTCTTCCCTACTGTAGGGAGAAAGTTCCTTTAGTCAGCTGAATCTAGGAAGCTTGTGTCTCTTGTGTCTGAAAGATTTCCTATGCCATTAGTTCAAAGGGTGCTTCAATGGGGCCATGTCTCCTCTGGAACTATTTTAGAAGGAAGGCTGCTATTTAAAAACAGAATACTTTATTTATGTAAATCTATTTTACTACATTAAGGAAGCAGTTAACCTTAAGTTGTCTTTGTACTTGAATAATTATTGTTAAATTTTTGTGGGCTTTTACAAGTTTTAAGCATGTATTTGTGAATTTTTTTCTTGAGAGGAATGCAAGCAACCTATCAGTCATTTCTGGCTGATGGGGACGTGTTGCTAAATGGCACTTTCTCCTTGAGGAGAGGGGAGGCAGACATCTAGCAAGCCCTTTCTTCTCTTTGAAGCAGTCCTGCCAGTCAGCAGTGACTGTGTGCCAGCAATGGAAGACTTTGGCAGGCAGCACGGTGAGCTGTGGTTATTCAAAACCAGGCTGAAGTAACAGCAGCAGGCAGCTTGATGAATTTCTGACAGTGTGATGATAACGTGTCTAGTACTGTCATACTCTTAGCTCAGCAGGACCAGAAAAAATCCTGATGACCTAGGGAGGATGTTGAGAAGTTGTGGTTTTCTTCTACTTTACCAAGGAATGACTATTTTCTTGCAGTATGAAGGGTTGTTTTAGCATTTGGAGAAATAAAGCCAGAGCATCTTGACTAGCCACTAAAGGAAAACCAGACCGAAGTATTACAGTTTAATTATCAGGAGAAAAAATGAAATAGCTTGAGTATCATGTTTCCTTTAGAAAGATTATTGCTACATGAAATACCTATCCCTTGAAGGGGAAGAGTTGTGAAGTTACCCCTCTTGTTTAATGTGTGAATTTAGCAGTGCATTGACAGCTCATTTCAGTTTGGTAAAGCAAGTAGAAGGTAAGCTGAGAAAAGATCAGTTGAAATGGGCACTGGATGATTCCTGAGTACAGAAGCAAGCAATGTTCCCAAGTGATGTAGGGCTCTGGAGCTGTGAATATACAGGATCAGCAGGGATAACTATTCCTATCTGTCAGGTCAGATAATTCTGCAGCCACCATAAGCACTACTGCAGGGTGCCTTATTGCTATTTAAATGAATATCTGAACTTCACAGTTGTGAAGCAGCCAGTGTTTTAGTTTGGGTTGAAGGCCTTTTGGCCTGTCTTTGAAAGTGTTTGGCTGGCGTTTTGGAGAGTAGCATTATTGACTCTTCAAATGAATGACTTCATGTGCCAGACTGAAGCTAAATAGGCCCCAATTGTCCCTTCTAGAAAAAACACGCGCCAAAATGAGGGCTGCTATGGTGGTCATTGAGAGGTGAAGATGCCAAACAAACTTCTTTTAGCATTTGTGCTGCAGATAAGACACAAACGTGTATTTAGATCTTGAAAAATGAGTTAAGCCTGTCTTTTTTACTCCTGGGTGGAAGAGGTGCACCAAAGAGATGTATATATGCATACACAGAGAACTGGTATGCTTCTGGGGCTGATCCTAAGTATAGGGTATGGTCCTGCAGATAGACGAAGATGGATGTGTATGGCAGAGCTCTTTCATCTAGGGAAGTTTGCCCATCTGCACTAGGTATGAGTCTAAATCAAAGTGTTGGAGTGAAAGTTCTCATTTCAGGAATTATAGGCAATTTTTAAATTTTGGAACTAAGCCTTGTATTTCAGCTTAGACCAATGCTTTGCTCAGACAACCATTATTTCTCATTAGCAGCTACCTAAAAATGTTCTGGAAGCTGTCTTATATGAATATAATAGAGTAAAAAACAGTCTGAGTATTTATACAGTGCCAAGTATTAATTAACATGAAAGATACCAGCAATTGACTGAACCTTCTGCAAGTAATTTTATTAATATGTTTAATCCTTATTAATGGCATAATTATTTGGGTGCATGTTTTCTTGGCACATTTAACACCTTCAGATTTATTCGTGGGGTTTAGTTTATCTTTATTGTAAAGGAAACAATGGAACCTGAGCTCTAGATTTCCAAACTCTAGCTAAGCCTTCAAGCACTTCATTTAGAAGAAGCTGCTGTAGAGGAATGGCAGTGTGGAGGCCATCACCAGGAATCTTTTGAGTGCAGATATGTGTTTCAAGCTAGGGAGTGAGGCCAGTGTTTCTCAAAACTGAATCCTATTTGAAGGTGTGCATCTGACTTGTTGGAGCTTTCGAAAATCTCGTTGGAGATATCTGCTTCAATTTTTTTTTAGCCAGATTCGGTGTTCCAGTGACATGCTTGATTGCAATTTGCATGATGGAATGAATGAGTTCTTAGCTACCTGCAGAAAACCATGATTGTATCTAAGGCTGTAGTCATGGTACAGCACACGTCTGAGCTACAAGTTTGAGATACTGTGGCATACAAGCCAGTTTGACATTGAATTATGTTTTCAAATGGCATAATACTTTTTCCTCCTCCTGCTCCCCCCCCACCCCAGTCATTAGATGGATGGATGGAAGGCTTCACTGAGCACTGGCGTTCTCTAAATGGTGGCTGATAATAGTGTGATGACCTTCCTGTGATAACAGAGTTGCAAAGGAGGTAATTAACACTTGCAAGGACAAGAACAGAATATACAAATCATATTAGAGATAAAGAAATCATCAAGCTTATGATGACAGTGTTGTATGTGATGTTATGACGAGATGCTGTAGCTGGAAGTGTCTGCAGTCTAATACACAGACTAGACATGTCAGCTTTAAAAACAATTCCAAATCAAAAGAACTTGTGAGAATTAATTTTGCCATGTGCTTTGTGTTTTTCTTGAATGAAAATAGTGGTAAGAGCTCAGACATAGAGTTGTGAACACACTCTGCAGTCTATTGGCAACTGGTGCCTTCCTTGTGTTGTGTTTTCTTTTCTTATACTTTCCTTTTGTTGATGCACAAGCAGCATTAGATTAGAGGACAAAGTAAAGGCTCACTGCTGTGGAGCTGGAATCTTGGCTGACCTGAACTGAAACTGGTGGGACACCAACATTCTACACATGCTCACAATTTTGCGCATATATGTCATGTTAAATCAGTTTATATTCCTGTTGATTTTTGTGGTGGCTTTGAATTACCATACCCTTGACAGAGTAACATTTTGTTCATCAGATCTTCCCTAAGTGATTTTGGTAGTATGCTGCTGGCTTAGATGTGCACTGAAAGTAAACCACAAGGCTCAGATAGTTGTGTTCCAAATTTCAAACACTTACAAGCAATAAATGATGCCTTTGAATGTGTGCAGCTTTACAAATCCATGTGTAGTCATTGCAATAAATGTTAGGAGATACAATAAATTGTATTGGATTGCAATAAATGTTAGGTATTAAGAGAATAATACTTTAATTCTGAAATAGCATCTTATTAATCTAAGTAGTGAATAGGAGTGGAGAAATAAACGAGAAAATGAGTTTGGTTCTTGAAGCAATGTTTCATTAATTGAAAAAAAGAAAACTAAACCCTGCATAGCTGCAAAGTTTGTCAGTGCAGGCAGGTAATTAATTTTCATCGTACCAACTATGTTTTGATTTCCAGTAATTACAGGAAAACTAAAAATGTTTCTTTTAGGAATTGTATTTTCCCATTACTGTATTAGCAGAGAATATTTACTAATGGCTGAATATAATGAATATTACTTTTCACTATCTCGAATTTTCTTTAAATGGCACTTGCCAGAGGAACTTCAAATCCATCCCATTTACTGTATCATGCAGTCATTGTAAAACTCATAATTAGAAATGATGCATTTCTTAGTCTGCACTAAAAACCTTGCTTTGCTAATATTGTATGATTTCCCCAGTCACCTTTTAGTAACAAATGTTTATTACCACAAATACTGTACAGTGTGTGGCAGAAAAGTTGAGTTGGATTCTGTTGTGCAGGGGACTGATAGCAAAGCATTGATTGAATAGACTAGTTGGCTGATACATAAACTGATGGTCTTTTATACCACCAGTGGTGAAAACCAAGCACTATGCTGAGGATTTAGTTATACCAGATATGTGTCAATCATGGCAGTAAGGCTGGAGCAAAGTGTGGCATGTTTCCTTGCAGTGGTGTGGCTCTTGAGGGCTCATCTCTGTCCCCTTCTTGAGTAGTATGGTTACTGCTCAATGCAACCTCTCTGCAGCTTTCCTGCGATGATGCGGTCTAAGCTCCCATTGCTACCTGAAGTAGTCAGATGGCTCTAAGTCTCAACGGAGATGTGGGGTATCACTTGAACTGACA
>JBCJKH010017384.1:22124-35330 GCA_039877255.1 Loriculus beryllinus
TCCACAGTGATGCAGTTATTGACTAACAGAAAGCCAGTTGTTACTGCAGGAACTCTTGAGATCCCTTTTCAATATGACTTTAATAAAGCAGTGTGTAGAAAAACGCTCTGATGTTGCCATCACGACCACAATGAAATTACAGTGACCTGCTCTTCTTCCAAATGGCTTGCAGCAGATGTGAGTTGAAGTGTGCAGGAGGAAAAGTGTTATATGTGGCAACAATCTCATGTGCCTCACATCAGTGATATTCACGTTTTCTTGGCTACATGCATATGAACTAACAGCTCTAATACTGCACACGCCATTGTCATAATTACTGTCGCACAGCATCCTCTTCCTTCTGATACTCCAAAGCCAGTTTCAGGTCTGCCGTGACAGGTCAGTCACAACTCTAATGATTTCAGTCTAAAAGCAAAATGCTTTTGTTTAAGAGAGAGAGGGGAGAAAGCCAACACAGGTTAAACCCAAACAAGCAAGCAAGGTGGTGGAAAGCAAAGACTATTAGTAAGCAGATTATCTGCCACATGAGAGATGTGTGCTCCAGGCTTCTTTCACTGTTAGAACACAAGTTGCGCAATACCGTGTTACTTTTATCTTTGTAGTCAAAACCAGACCCCTCATCTATACAGTCCTTAAAACCAGATATGTCATAGAATCACAGACTGATTTGGGTTGCAGGGAACCTTAAAGCTCATTCAGGTCCAGCCCCCTGCCACAGGCATGGACACTTTCTACTACAGTAGGTTGCTCCCAAACACTGTCCAACCTGGCCCTGAACACTGCCAGGGATGGACTATTCACAGCTTCCTTGGGAAGCTTGTAAGAAAACTAGCCTAAACCTGCCCCTGTCTTAAGGCCTGAAGCCATGTGGCTTTCTCCATTAAAGTCTGTATTTTTGATTTACTTTAGGCAAAATGTGTGATCCCAGCTGTCCTGGCTAGCTGAGCGCTTGAGTACAAATGTAGAGCTAGCATCTCTTCTGAGATTGCAAACTCTGGGACTGAAACATGAGCAGCAGGCTCTTCTACTTTATTTTTCAGCAGGTGGGATGTGTCTGAATATAGAGTTAGCATTTTAAAGTAAGGACATAGAAAAGCTGTGTTTAGAGAACCCATGAGGGAGTCTGGATAATGGCTGCTTCTCTTTGTTCCTGACTATGAGAACTTTCACAATTGCTCATAAAGGAGCTCATACTTTAACAAAAAAGCAGACTTCCTTTGCTTCATTCCCCAGCAGACACATACATGTTAAATACAAGCTTGAGAAAAAGACCAATAAGGACAGAAGACATACGTATTCTTTAAGCAGTGGTACAGTATAAATGCAAGATGTTTGTTTCATCTTCTCTCTAGCTTTAGCAACAGTGACAGTGGGGAAATGGTTTGGTAATTGCCTGAAATCCAACGGAGAGGAAACCTTGTGTTTGTCTGCAGGAGCAGATGAACAGGTAATGTCTGGAACTGCTCGCATTCTTGCTGTGGAAAACATGAAAGACTTTCCAGGTCACAGACACAATGATCCAAAAATTAAATATTCTATCACATGTGCATCAACTGAGATGAGATTACAAAATTACTTTAGAAAGTACTCTTGCCAGGGGTTACTTCCTCAAGTGCTGAATCTTTGAGACTCTTGCCTCTTCAGCAGCACCTTTGGAAATACCTTGGTTTGAGGCCTTAAACATGCCTGACTTGGGGTATCCACCGGGAAGTTTTCACTGGAGAAGTCTGAATTCTCTCCAGATCAGCTGGTACTTCTGAAAACCAAGGTTCTCTGTAAGCAAACAGTATTGCTCAAGATCCTGGTCTCTTCACTCTCTGGGGTGACTCAGAGTTCAGCTTCAGGAGTAGCTTACGCTATGCTCTTTGAGCCTAAGTGAGAAAAGGAGGTGAGAGGATGAGAAAAACCTCTTGTCAAACACAACATGACAGAATGAATAAACATGAGTTGAGAAAATGTGGGAGTGGGAAGCATGTGCATGCACCACGTATCCCTTATGATACATATTTTGTGTATACACAGTAAGTTCACTTAGTTTTTCCCAGACTAGATGTTACGTGGGTAGAAAGGGAACACAGTAAAAATAGAAGACTCTTGCTTCCAGTAAACAGCACTGTCTCTCTGTCTAGACTTGCAGCAACACTGTCTGGGGAAAAAGAATAACTGGGCCATGGGTTTAGATTAATCTGATTTGCAAAGACTTTTCTTCATGCTGTCATAAACTGAAATTGTCAAGTAGTCACAGAAGGTCACCAAACATCAGGTGCTGAATTTTTCCCATCACTAATAAGAGGAACTGGCTGAGGGCGCAAGAAGACTGAACACCGTTACAGCCTGTACTGGACTATATTGGCTCAGCTTTAATTAGTCTTTAGAGGAGGCAGCAGTTTGTTGAGAGCACCTTTATGAATTGTCTCATGTTTTACTAATCCCAGCACAGGTCACAGTGGCCAGATATTAACTGAGCTGCTGTACTGAAGAAAAAGGAAGGACAGCTGGTGATACTTGAAGACAAAATAGAAGCAGATTTCTTGAGTCTTCTAAAGAGCAGCTTAGCTGTTAAGATAGGGCATTTTGAGCCTAACTAATAATAATGCTGTGGTGAGTCTGCCTTGCTTATTGAATTCTTGACATTGGTAATGGGCAGTGACCTTTGGGAGAGAAAAAGTATCAGCAAAAGCAGAACGAACATACATCAGTATCTTGAATATTCAAGCCTGTATTTCCAGAATGATGCTATCAAAAGGCAAATAATCTGGGAAATCCGAGTGCTGAGGTTGACTTTGCAACCTTTGTCTGCTTCAGAATGTCCCAGCAGGCTTTACGACAGGCTCATGAAATTGTGTTGTAGAGTCCATAGTCCACTGCAGAGAGTGAAATGGCTTCAGCTTATTGCTCTTCAAGGTACAGCTATTTTCAGGACATCATCTTGGTTTTGAGCTGCATGGGAATATGGAAACAGAATCACACAGAGGCTCTTCTAAGACACTTAGCATCTCGAGTTCATCATAAACACAGTCTCCAACTGCCTGGCAAAGGAGAAGGGACCCTCTGCCATGGCACAGCTGAGGAGGAGGCAGGCAGTGAGGTCTGAACAGATGCAGCCTCTGTGTGAGGTGCCCTGTCAGGGCCTGTCTGTCTCCTGCATCTCTACAGCCAGCCAATGGATTCATTTTGAATCAACATGCACTTGGATTAGTCTGTAATCGTATCCCCCTCCCTCGGGTTCAGTGTTTTGGATAATTTTTGAGATTACTTTTCTCTTAAAGTTGCTGATTTTTAGACACCCCAGCTGGTATGTCCATGTGGCATAGCCACAGAGACAGTAAAAGGAGGTCTGCCATGTTCACTCTTTCCAGGCATCGTTGGCATTCCTGGGAGCAGATTTTTCTAAACACATACTTTATTCCTTCATCTCCCAGTTACATTTTTTTTTTCCCAGCTGAAAACCAAAGCATGAGCAATTCGCAATGGAGAGGCTGTTACTGAACTGTGGAACAGTGATACCTGGGAATAAAGGGTTAACATTATGCCTGCTTGCTGAAGCAGTCATTGTGCTTGGTGAAGCGGAACTGCAGGAGTCAAAGTTGCTAGAATGGTGAAGCAGAATTGGAGGACTTACAGCTGCTAGGCAGAATTGTAATAGATAAGATTCATAACTTAACTTTTAAGACATTCTTGTTTAAATAGTATCCATAGAAAGAAAAGGAACAAAAGATAACCAGAGTAACAAAATTTGCAAATTTGACAAGTTTCTGCTTTAAGATACATAAAAGCAGCTTGTACCAAACCTGAGGTTTGGATAGGAGGCGAAAGCCTATTGAGTCTGCATGAAAACAAGAGGTTACTCGTGGTGATGAAGAGGAACTACAGCCCTCATCCTCACGACCCCTTAACAACAACCACCAGGAGGCACTGCGCAAGCGCATCAATGGGATGAATGCCAGAAAACTAATTATAATACTAGACAGGAATAGGTTTTGCATATGTATTAGGCATGAAGCAATCTCATGTTTATATAGCCATTATATGTAATATAAACAGAGTGGCAAGGGAAAGGCACGCATGCCTTTGGAGGAGCGGTCCCCCATGTGCCTCAGTGCTGAACAAAGCATACCTACTTTACAACTTCAACAAGTTGTGGAGTCTATCTGCATATCACAGCTGTGTCATAGCACCCAAAGAAGTTAATCTGTCCGCCTCCAGAGTAGGGGGAAATGCTAATGTCAGTAACCCAAAACAGGGCCACTGAAAACAGCTAGAAAGAGGTTTCTTTTGCTATTAACTGCCATTGCATTCCATCTCTTTATCTGCACTTTTCCAAGGGAACTGCCTTTTCCCACACAAGCCAACTTCGAACCCAGCAATTTCATATTTTCCTCTTCTAGCATTTTCCCCCACACACTTCTTTTTATCTACCCCTCTAATTATACAGCAACTGAAATGTTAATTTATTGCTCTCTTGGCATTCTCTGGAACCACACTAGTGGGAATCTGACTGCATTTGACCACTTCCACAGCCAATTACTTCAGGAACGTGTGTTGCTGTACCCAACATATTTCATACCGCTGGCATCGCTGCTGCTGCCCTGCCTTAGAATGGTTATTTTCCAGCTCTTGTTATGCTTGGAGGACAGTTTGTGTGGTAAGCTATCCATAAACAAGGTCCCTTTTATGAATCATCCTGTGATTTATGTACTTTAGGTAAACTCCAGAACTGGTGCTGTAAAGGTGAGAGTCACGTTTTATGCATGGGAAATGAAGCTAGGAACATTTAGCTGCTACTTTCTAGCATAAGTATCTCATGTTTTCACATTATTGCCCCCAGTGGAGATCAAATTTAAGAGGTTCCTGCTCTTCCCTTATCCTTCTGGAGCTTTACTGTCCCAGCACTATTGATCAGTTGTAGGTAGTGATGCTTTAAGCCCAGCCTGCAGGCAAACCCCCAGGATCTTCACCGCATACGATTTTACCACCAGGTACTAATAGAAGACTTACAGAAAAGTTACAGGGCTGAGGTTTTACTGCAAAGGAAAAGCCACAATTAAGGCATTGTCCACTTCCTGCCTGCATTCATGCATCTCAAATTTGGGACTTCCTCAGTGTTGTTTTTGTGAAGTGAAGCAGCTCTCCTTTATAAAGTGCCTTCTGCCCCTTGCACGAATAGATTCTTCCCCTCCTCTCTTCATCAGGAAAGGAGCATGAAGGGGACAGGCAGTAGAAGACTGTCCAAGAGGCAGATGGCAAATGCATCTTCCCAGAAGATGAAAATTACCCCCCTTTCCAGGTAAATCACCTCTCCTTTTCTAGAAAATTCCCAAGACTGTGGGAGCAATATAGGCAGGACGATGAAAAGATGGTGTGACTTTGAAGCCTGAGCTGCTCCTGATCCCACCACAGTGCTCTTCCCCTAAAAGGGGAACCCTGAAAAAATGTGAACACCTTCTCCATTTAGAGCAGCCTAGGTATCCAACGGGCCAGCAGGTGGAAGGAAAGGTTCACATCCCAGGGATCTGTTGTGTGTTTGGCTCAACTTCCTTGAAGCTTTGCTGACAGGCCGACTGTCAACTGAGGGGCACCCAAAGTGGAGAACACTGAAAAACTGGGGGCATTTTGTACTGCCAGAGAGTTGCTAAATCCAATTCCCAACCTTGTCCTTAGAAGGAACACGCACTGCTCAAGCTCTTAAAAATTAAGACTGGGGTGATTTATTAATCTTGTTAAGAACTCTGATACAAAGCACAGTAAAAGGCCACAGACCAGTAAATAAAATGTGGCTTCTGGCCACTTTATAAATGCTGCTACAGTACTACCAGTAAAACAGACTCACTCTCACACCAGTTCAACCAAGTAGTTCAACTGGCAAATAAAAGTTCCATTCACTTATCAGTTTAAAAATTTTAATAAAGCTTTAAGTGTTTGCTGGTTTAAATGCTACCAATTTCCAAAATGGATTCACAATTAAGTTAAGTAAGATTTAAAGGAAGTTATTAGGTTTGGAAGGCAAGACTGTTCCTAAGCCAGAGGAAACATTTCTGACCGTAAAAGATTGCAGGAGTAGCAGACTCTATTATAGGCCTCAAATCACTTAAATTTATACAGGTTATAAGCATTATCTGTAAATATACAATATAAACAATTGTACATACATGGCATATAGCTTTGCTCAAAACAGTAGACAACTCGTTAGCTTAAGACATCTTTGCCTACCAAAACAAAAAGGCACATCTGAATAAGATGCATGCTAAGTACTAGGGATCCTTTCCAATAATTCAAGACAGTCAGTCCTTGTTCAGCCTTTTTCAAAATAATCAAGACCATCTGAGTATTTTGGTATTTAGATTTCAACCTGGGTCTTTTTTTGTCTTCAGCAGCAAATCAATGGCAATTAAGACATGGCATTAAAATATTCGAGAACAGTAGCTGTCACTCACAAACCTCCAAGCTAACGCAAAGTTAGAAGGCAAGTGGCCGGAGGTTTAAAATCAGTAACAGTGTGTGTTCTCATGTTGTGTTCTCATGTTGTGTCACCATCCCACTGCTCTTTTTTTTTAATTTAAAACAAACAAAAAAAAGGCCACTAGTGCTCAAATTTGAAGAAATTCCACAGATGCACCTTTTTTTTTGGCTCAGTGCAATTAAATGATGTCAGTTTCAATTCACTTAGTGTAGTTTACAGTGCAAAAGATCCATTTTTTATACTGGCATGACTGTCGGCACTGAGGATGTGAAACAAGGCAATGCTGCTGATCACCTGAGGGTAATGCTGTTGAACAGACGCAGGCTAGAACATGTGTAGTCTTATTTTTCCAATTTAAACCTTTTTCTTTTTTTTGATCAGCAGCACTTTAAGAGCATAATTTGTGAAAGTACTAAAATACACTGCCTTTTCTGAATAAATAAAAAGGAACTTTACAAATACTATTCCAGTGTCAATGACTACTGTGGCTAAGGTCATTGAGGAGTTTCTGCATTTTCCAGCAAAGACAGTCTGTGCAAAGGAGGGTGGGAGAGCTCCCTTTTGTAAGTCTTTGGTGGCAGTTTTGGTAACTGAGGGCTTGAATTGTGCCGGGGTGGGACGGGGGGCACAGGTGGGTGAACCAGGTTGTTGTGACTTGTGCTGATCACGCAGCAGCGGCGCAGGACCCTGGGAGAGGGTGTGCTGGGAGGAGTGCCAGGAGAGCTGGGGCCTGTGCTCGCCTCCCTGAACCAGTCGGGATCTCTGTGTAAGCGTCCCATTGGTGGTGGCTGGAGGTTGAGAGGGCAGTTGATGAAGTGTTCAGGAGGCCGGAGTGGCACCGGTGGTGGAGTATCAGGAAGAGGGTCCCGGGGGGGTGGAGGAGGAGGACTGTGCAGTGGCTGGTCAAGGGGGTTAGTGTAAGCAGGAGCACGAGGCTGTATCTTTGGTGGTGGTGGCTGCCGAGGTGGAATCGCTGGAGGATCGTCATCCGACTTTAAACTTCCCTACAACATTATGAAGAAGAAATGCAGATACTTAGATAAAAAGCAGATCTTCTGACAGATGCAGAATTCTCCTAACATCTGCTATGGATGCTCTCAGAAACATGACACTGGCATAGCTGTACCTTTGGGCTGGATACAGCCTAAAGGAACTAGTAAAGTTTGGACACTGGGGACCTGAAACTTTTAAAAGACAACTGCATTTGGATGTCTTTAGGCTAATGAAGTCTTGTTTGGCTAGATGGTTGGACTTGATCATAGATTAACAGAATGGTTTGGGTTGGAAGGGACCTTAAAAACCATCTTAAAGACCTTACAGCCCTGCCAGGGGCAGGGATACCTTCCACTAGACCAGGTTGCTCAAAGCCAATCCAAGCCTGGCCTTGAACACTTCCAGTGATGGGGCACTCACATCTTCTTTGGGTACTTAAGGTCTTATGAACTTAAAGGTCTTTTCCAACCTAAATGATTCTGTGATTCTACATGTCCCCTGATGTATTCTCAAAGTTACTACCTTAGCATTAGAAGCATCCTGATCCAGCTTTTTTCGTGGAGGAAGTGGAGGAGGGTTCTGAGGTTCATCACTTAGTTTAGGAAAGCTACCCCATGAGCTGAAGAAAGTCTCTGGAGAGAGAAAAGCAGATATTTTACTGCTTGTGCAATATCTGAGGAACATATGCTACAATACTGAGCCAAACTAGACGCAACTGAAATAAGCTGATCTTTGTGTTCAACAGCAACATGAACCATTAACTTCAGTTGGATGAAATCCCCGTAATTTGTTTCATCAGATATGCACCTCACAAAGTGGTCTCCTATTTCCAGTATCAAAGATATACATCGACATTTAGCAGGCAATGCTAAAGGTCAGAAAAATAAAGTGAACTCTGAGTGAGCACTTGAATAACTTTCTCTGCAATCCTCCCTACATTGCAGAATCTACCCTGTTCACCACCGTGCCTGCAGTTTGCCCATAGGCTACTTTGGAGTGGAAGGTTTGTTCTCTCTGCCGTATGGATACACATTCAAATTCCAAAATTCAGAGGCTTCATTAACAGGTCTGCAACACTTCTAAAGCAGGAGAATTACTGAGAGCAGATGGTGTTAACTTTTACAGCATTTTATGACATTTTAGTCCTTCCTTTTTACAGAGGGGTAAAAAAAATTCCTCAAAGTTAAGCAACAACACAACCTCCCAGCCTGTATTTGTGACTTGTCACACCTTTACTTTTCTCTCTGAAGTGCACAGAGCTCTGTATCAATACACTGGGCACCTGTGCTCTCCAGTTTGAAATTCTAATCATATTCTGAAAAAGTCTATGTGCCCATGTAATAAGGGAGTAAAACGAGAAGCTGAAAACAGATGAATACAGGATATCCCTCACCGCTGTGGTTGGTACAAAAAGTACCTCATCTTTCCCAGCAACAGCACAGTTATTTTCACTGAGTGACAATATGAAATCAGTGTGTTGCTTCATTTGTATCATTAGTAAAAAAAAAACATGCTGGAGCCTGGGGAAAAATAAAACAGAATTAACCCAGACAGTTTTTAGACTTTACATCTTTACTGGATATTTGATCTCAAACCTGTATAAAAAAATCCTCAGCTCCCTAATGAATACAGCCCGTATTTTCAGCCCAGATTTCAGATTTTAATTCCCATTCAATTAGCTGGAAACCAGGAAAAGCAGAGTGAAATGAAACATTTAATAGAATTATGGTACTCACTCGACTGTGGCAAACTGACGGGAGCAAAGATGCTGTTGTTTCCTGTTAAAGGAAAAATCAATTACAGACTTTCCATACAGAAGAGCTGCACTATATCACATAATGTATGCTTTCAAGACTAAGGAGCTGCTCACAGCTACAAGCAAAGCTTGGGAGTGTATCGGTGGATCTGAACTAATAGTGTAATTTCTTAAATCAAGACTGCATTTTGGAGGGAGTGCCTGACCATCCCCACTTCTGGCACTTCAGTTCACATCTCAAAACACACAGACTGGATTCCCTTCAAAGGAAATGAAATCAGAATCACTAGCATGTGATTAGCCCACAGGACCACTCCTGAAACATGCACTGGTGCGGATGCCTGCTCCTCAGCACCTTCTCTTGCCATGGATGTGCCATACATAGTAAAGCAGTAAACCACAGTATTCAAAACACTGACACAAGAACTTCAGAGTCCACAACTAAGTTTGTCAGCTTTTTTTGTAAAAGGCTGGCATACACACCAATACATTTTGGAAGCCTGAGGGACAGTAACAACCGTTGTTAAAACATATTGCACATTTACCGTAAGAACTGTTGAGGTCAATGTCTAAAAACACACTGAACTCTGAAGAAGCAGACACTGGTGGTGTAGACGGTGTGTTCGGTGAAGTTGGTGCCGATACTGTTGATTCATGCTCTGCCTCAGTGATTCTACTGAA
Source organism: Loriculus beryllinus (assembly GCA_039877255.1). NCBI lineage: Eukaryota > Metazoa > Chordata > Aves > Psittaciformes > Psittacidae > Loriculus > Loriculus beryllinus. The sequence goes on from JBCJKH010017384.1 coordinate 32,015, forward strand.
ACTTATCTTACTTGGTTCCTTTTCAAGTGGCAGTGGATGACTTCTCAAGGTGCCAGAGGTGGAGCTGTGTCTGCCAGTGTTGGGCCTTATCCCAGGAGACTTCAGGGGGTAGGTTGTTTTTCTAGGCTGGAGATAGTAAAGCTGGTTAGTACTGCTAACATTTCAGATAGCAAAATTGCCAAGTCTTTATGAGATATTTTAAAAAGTACTTCTCAAATACACCTTAAAAAGTAGTAGAGCCTTTCTACAGTTGACTTGAGGTACAGCCTGTTGTTAACTATACAGCAGAAGTTTACTGAAAAATTATGGATGCAGCTTAATAAATCTTTTTTTCCATTTTAATAATTTTATTTTTTTCCCCACGGCTATGAAGAGTCACATTTCAGATGCATGCTGACTGGAACAGAACACAGGGAAGAGCAACTCACAACCCTGGGGGGGGACAGTAATGTCAAGTGCCCCCGCAGGCCTGCAGAAGAGCCTCATAACAGCACTGTAAGACGTGCTTTGTGCTTGTACCTCACAAAGACACCAGGGCCCTACAGGTATTCAGATCGAGGACACACTCAGATGCCCGTTCACTACATCCTCTGGGTTAGTCAGGACAAAATTCTTACATACACACGTCACTGGTGGGAGTGAAATGAGTCATTAGACTCAGGTGTAACATGACACAGATCAAAGCCAATTTTGAAGATGAATTATGTTCCCATCCTATGGTGGTGTGCATGGCTCCACCACATTGCAGTATCCAGAACTGGACTTTCCTGAAATTCCAATATGAATGTCTGGTTTGGAAATCATGAACTACAAAGAATTCATGCCCAGCTGCCCAGGACTGGCAGCGTGGATATCTATTTTTAGAAAATATGTTAGAGCTATTACAGTAAGCAGCGTTTTTGCAACAGTAATTTCTGTCACATCATCTTGCTCATTCCTCTAACAGGAGATTACTAAAATGATTTATAGCTCTCCCCAAAAAAATAGATGTCCCTAGCTACTCTGCAGTACAATTACATCGTACAAAAGACAAGTGTTGTAGAGAGCGATCTTTCTGCTTAATAAAGAACCCTGAGCGCCAGTAGCTGGGTTTTTCTAAAAACCAAAATTGCTATTCCCTTGAATTGAACTGTTATGTTCAGCAAGAAGCTTGCACCTTGTCAATTCGGTTTTTGCAGCAATGCAAAATATTTAGACAAAAGAAAAATGGAAAATAACGTCTACTTCAAGAAAACAGGTTAATGATGCATAAAAAGGTATTTCAATTAATATCACCATTTTGTAAGATTTCTTGATGCTGTGAAATAAGAGATGTTACCACACATTCTATCGGATAACTATATGGTTGGAAACAGAAATTTATGTGACAGTATTTTAGGCTGCAGAAAAAAATTTTCATCTGAAACAAAGAGTATTTCTAAATCAAGTTTTGCTCTAAAGGAAACACATATGGCTTATTGACAGGTATTCGTTTTCATAGTGGCTAGTGAATCTGAACTATTTAATCTGAAGGACAAGACTTACAAATCTAGGTGGTTGCTTGCAGTTTCGAGGTTCAATTTCTAATGACTTGTTGAAGAGATAATCTGTAAATTCTTTTTCTGGTATCTTCCCCATAGGGTTGAGGTTTTCAAAGAATTTCTGAATGAAAAAAGCATCAATAATATTTTAAAAATAAGCGTATACACACAGTTTTAATGAAGTGTTCGTAAATCACAGATTAAAATTTTAGTTTTGCATTATTATGAAGCTTATTTCCAGGACAAACAGAGGAAAACATTCCCTAAAATAAATGCAAAACAATCCAAAGCAAGAAACAAGTCAGATTCCCAGTTAAGTTTTCTGACATGAAAGAATGACTTTGTGCCAAATAACTAGGCATGGTAAATTAAATCTTCTGTAAATTGTTTGCTAATGCTCTTGACTAGTGAATTGTGCAGAACACAGCCGTGTTAAGGGCTGTGCAACACATCCTGTGTGCTTGCCTTAGCATCACAGATGTGGGAAGGAGCAGAATATGATGATACAGTAGAGGAAGCAAAGGTTTTGCTATTGCTGTTTCTTAGAGGTGCTTTGGATGCGATCAATTCACAACGAAGAACAGGAAGCGACAGAGGACAAAAGCAGGAAGGTCAGATGCAGACACAGAGTATGGCACTGGGGCACAAGGACGGGATGGAAAGCATGGCTAGGATGGGACTGGCACTGAGGGCAGGCCATGGGACAGGATAATGCTCCATGAACACCTGACCATCCTGCACTAGCTGCTCCTGCTGCAGTGGGAGTCTGTGGGTGGTGAGCTACAGCATTTCCATTTGTCCTTTTTGCAGCACAAACGCTGCCATTCCTTGAACTTAAAGTACTTCTTGGCTTATAAATACTGTAAATCTAAAATCTTCCCAGACATATCCACAGCAATTAAACACAATGCAAATAGCATTTTAAACAGCAGTATCACTGCCCATTTAATTCTTCACGTAACAAACCTCTTTCTTGTTTCCTGCCGGCTGCTGCTCACTAGTGAGATCAAGAGCTGTCCACACAGCTTTTTGGAAAAGTTACCATTAGCTGTGCACTCAGGAAGTATGGCTGACACTTAAAGCCATTTCTTTTCAATCATGAGTACCCCCACATAAAAAATCTCCTTGTTACCTGGCTCACTGTTTCTCCATCTTCCTCTAAATTCCTTTATATTATCTGGGATTCCAAGTCTTTGTCTTGGGTAAGTAACCACTCAAGCATCCTTCTAATTTCTGAGGATAATGCTAGCTGACACTGGCACCTCCGCATCTGCTTAGCTTCTGCCACACTGCATGACCCTTCATATTTGTGCTTAACTAGTGTGTAGCAACTGCTAGCAGGGTCAGGAGACTTTGGTCAGAGGTATCATTACAGAATGCCTGTCTGAAGGACTGAACACACCAGGCACGTACAGAGAGTTTTGGGTTAAAGGCAACCGATTTTTCTTCAAAAAGTTCTGCTGTTTGCTCAGTATGACTTATTCATTCTAAGAAGTCTCTGATACCACACTACAGAACAATAAGGGAATGAAGAAGACCCAGAATGATGGAATCCAAGTGAGCAAATCCCCACTTCTGGCTAGCCCTTTGCGGTGGTACTTTGCTGTCAACCCAGCCTGTTCCCCCCTCTTCTGATGGTCATCTCTCATGCAAGATTAGCTCTAGAAGATTGTGAAGATAGGCCAGAAGAAGCTCTGGCTGCCCCCATACCTGGAAGTGTTCGAAACCAGGCTGGACAGGGCTTGGAGCAACCTGTCTAGTGGAAGGTGTCTCTGCCCATGACAGGGGATTGGAAC
>JBCJKH010017385.1:0-18779 GCA_039877255.1 Loriculus beryllinus
AAGAAGGTGGAGCGCGGAAAAAAAAAAAAAAAAAAAAAAAAAAAAAAAAAAAAAAAAAAAAAAAAACGGAAAAAAGAAGCAAAAAAGAGATAAACAAATAAAAACTAAACCCTTGAACTTCTTTTAATTTTCTGTCTGCTGTTTTTATTGTTTATCTCTTAATGTCATTACAGAAAATAATATATAATTTATAACTGTATATATTCTCTATAACTTTTATGATTTAAAAAACATATACCAGTCATCTCTGTTCAAAACTGAACAGCCTACTCAATTCAATCTCTGCTTAAATAAAAGCTATTTTATAGTTCTAATTTTCCTTGCTATTCTTTTCTATTGCTTGTCTAGTTCACTATGGCTTTCTTGAAGCAAGTGACCAGAATTAGAAAAAATGTCCAGACAAGGCTAAGATGTTGATTTACCCATAGCATAAAGATGCTTTTGTTTTGTTTTGTTTTTTATTTTTTCCCTAGGATTTTCTGTCATTAAAGTTGCATTTCTATAACTGCTTAGTATTTATTTTTTAAAAACTATCTGTAATGTCTTTCCTGGGTGATAATATATAGCTGAAACTGTATGTTTATTTAAGTTTATTTTTATCCTATGTTTTTTTTTCTGCTTATTCAGATTGAATTTAACCTCCTGTTTTGTTACCCAGACACCCCATTACCATGTGATCTTGCTATATTTCTATTCAGTCAGCTTTGACTGCTCCAAACAGTCTTTTGTCATTGACAGGCTCTGTCACCTGAGTATTTTCCCACTTTTTGTGTCAATCCTGAATATATTGAACACAACACATCACTCAGGAGGGGCCAGCAAACAGCCTTCACTGGTTGTGAAAGCAGATCATGTATTTACACCAAGTGTCTCCAAGTTCCTGAGTGGTTTGATATCTATCTAATAGAGGTCTGAATCATGTGAAAGGTCTTCCAAATTTCCTATCTTCAGTTTCCTAGATACTTTGGAGGCTTCTCATCGTTTGTTGGCAATGTTGACACTCTCGGAAGCATTTTCTCTGTCCTTAATCATGTGCACGGACACTCTCAAGCAGGAAACCCCAGAAGGTATTCTGGTGACATAAGCAGCAATCTCCTTGTGCAGCTTGCCAAAAGTCTAAAGAAGAGAAGAAATCTAAAAATTGTAATGCACATATATGCATGTGGTGTTTATTTTTAGCTGGCTGGATTTTTATCTTAAAAACACGTGGCATTTCCTTTTCAGGCAATTAGTTATTTGACTGGGATAACTGTGTCCTCACATTCCAAGATAGAGACCACCATTCTTTCTCTTTACATGTGTGCAAACAATGGAAAGGCAATATACTTTAAGTTCTTCACTGGGGAAAACTTTATTCTGTAGTGCAGGCAGTAAACTAGAAATAGGAGAAAAGCACGTTCGTTGGTGGCTGGACTACATCTAAGCAAATTATAGTTGCTTTTTTCAAGATACTGAAGCTTTAGCGTATCATTGAACTCTGAGTCTCTAATTTGTGGAAGCTGGCATAAGTCAGAATCTACCCCAGAACTTCTGGCATTCACCCATCACAGAATTGGGCTCATAACTATTAGTGAAAGATTTATTTTTGAACATTTAAAATTAAAGGCCCTGTCTTCCCAGAAAATTATCAGAGTAAACTGCATTCTTCCCAGAATATACATATTGTAGATACAGACTTTCCTGAAAGGAAATATTCTACAAAAGTTACTACCAAAAGCATAATTCTGTGCTTTCTTGGAACAAGAGAATGCTGGAAAGAAACCTAGTTAGTTATTTATTTAGATATTTTACATGCACAGCAAGACTGCATGTTTTGTTTATTTTAAATAAATATATTTTTATTAATGTTGGGCACTAACTTGTGAGAGGGTAAGAACCTTCACTGCCATTTATAAATTAATGAAGCTTGGGGCTGCTCAGCAATTTGCAGATTTGGATTCCAGTTATATAGGGTATTGCATAGCCAGCTACTGAGCTGAAAAGACTTGTTTAGCTGAAAGACTGAGCTGAAAGAAAAGACTTGTTTAGAGTATGCCAAAGAGGTAAAATGAGGAGAGGCTTTTGGGAAGAGATTACAGATGGGTATAATTAGGTGAAATATCAGGAAAACACTTTCTAATCGTGAGGATTATTAACCTACAGAACAGTGCCTCAAGGGAACCATTTCAGAGGCAAAGGAGTCCACAAGCTGAAATACAAGCCTTAGTCTTGGCCTTCCCTATGATTCATATTTCTTACCCTTTTCTAATGTCTTCTTTGCAGAAATTATATTTTCTATTTAAAATATATTCTATATATGTGTATGTATATATATATATATACATAAAAGTGTATTTATTTATGTAGGTATGCATTTATTTGTTTATGGGGGGAGAGTGTCTCCCCTACTTCTCCTTCACTCCTTCAATACACATAGTAACTACATTGGTTTTGCTCACTGTGCCTGGGACAGGTTCAGTGTTGCTTGAACGTGATCATGCAAACATTTACCCATATAACTTACCTTACTCTAAGACCTAGCCCAATTACTCCATGTTGAAATCAGCAGCGTGTATGAAAGTAGTGACTTCCACAGCAGTCACTATCAAGAACACTAAACTTCAATATCGCATTTCATAATGGTAAATTAAGGAATTTGAGAACTCAGAACTGCAGTCATCCATACAGTTGCATTGCTAGAACACTTTCAGTTGCAATTTTGTCCTGTGACAGCTAGCATTCTCCAACATGACTTCTTAGCCTTATTTGTGAGTTAGCAAGCTCCCAGTAGATGAGGGACTGAGTTTTAGAGAATAAGAGAGCTTAATAATAGTATAGCTGGGTGCTATTCCATGTCATGTGTCCTCAGAGTCAGAAAATGATTTTGGTACTTCAAATTTATTGAGTTAGGCTTTAATTTTGAAAATACATATAATCAATTAGATTTCATAGCTTTTTAGTATACAGAAATGTTTATTTGCTATTTGTTGTCTCAAAGATGTTTTGTTTTCTTGGTACTACTGAAAATAGTTCTTGGAGAAAAGATTACTCCACTAAAATCCTGTCACTTTCTTCAATACTATGTAAATTTTCAGGGCGGGACATTTTTATAATGCTGATCTGTTTTCCATAATCCATTTGACGAGTTATAAAACTAAATTTGTGTGCAGTCCAGAACATAAGATTGTGCGTTAATGCACTAAGAAACCTCAAATGAAGTACATATGACAAAATATGTAATGAATCTGAGTACAAGCGGTTACAAAAAGGACTGCAGCAACTTTCCTTTTTCCTTTTCCTTAGTTATGCCAATTATGTTGTTTTATTTTCAATTTAATTTCTTCAACATTTTTAACTAGTTTTTCTTCTTTGGGTAATTCAGGGCTCAATGCCAGTTCCCACCACTGGATTACTGTCAATGTATCTTGACAATTGTCAGTGCCTGCACAGATTATCAAAGACATGTTAATGTTGTCTCGAGGGGGGGGTACACAGGAAGGAGTTTATATAATTTTTTTCCATCCCCTGTATCATTCTGAGTTTTGTCACTCTCCTCCATTCTTTTACAGAGGTAAAACCATTCTTCTGTGTTTTTCCTCCTCCTTCTAGGAGTTTTGTTCACTGTTTTCTCTTTGCCATCAGCCATATCCTGACGACATAAGAGTGAAAGTAATTTCTTGTACGGCAGGATTTGTATTCTTTACATTTAGAGTTTTGAATTTAAGACATCTAATGTGAGGATTACATAATAAAATGCAGATATACCAGACAAAATAGTTGTAAAACCTCCACTTACATATTTCTTTCACATGGTACTTTTTATTTTAGAGAAGATATCTAAAGCAGGTCAGATTGAGTACAAAAAGTATTTATTTCTGTCTTCATTGTGGATGTCAGCAGCTGGACTTACATGGTTCTTGCCTGTTATTTACAGAACTCATTCAAAAGTCTGTTTTCTGTGGTTAAGACAATACCTGAGTGAAGCATTCACTTGGCTACTACCTTTGACACCAGAATAAGATAAGTTGCCCCATTGGGATACTTGTTTCTCTCTGCTGACTGTCAATGAGGCTTTGACAATCAACCAAGGTGATCAAAGTTGATTAAAGTTAGTGGAGATCCTGTTTAATGTACCTGAGATTCTCAATCCTGTGTCCAGGATGCTGTGTTCATTTTTTCCTGGGAAGAGAGAGCAGACTCCAGAGAGGAGCTGTAGCCCTTCAGTTTTCGCACTTGACTGTTGCTCTGAACACAGGCACTTATGCTAGCAGCAATGAGCTAACGGCCTGTTGTGCTAATCCATCTGACCTCTTTAACTGGAGCAATGAGTTCCTTTTGAATCAATACTTGCTTCAAACCCACTAGCTGTGCTATGAAAAACATTAAATCTTGAGTTAAGTATGTTGTATATTGCAAGCGTTCATAAGCATTCAAATTAAACAATGGGCTTTATTTTAAGGGTATCTCTGGTCAACATTTCACTTTCACACAGTGCTTCAATGCCAGACTGAAAATCACTCTGCTGTACACGTGAATTTATTCAATCTTTAGCAATAACGCGCATATTCTGATTCTTCCTTACCTAGTATTTGTTTTGTCAGTGCAAGCTCTCTCCAATGCAATAACACATTCTTCAGGTGTGTGGACTCAATGTTGCATTAATAGCCGTACCAGAGGTAATGTGATCCCTTTACACCTACTTCATGTTTCCCCGCTTATAAATCCTGGAATCATTTTAGGTCTTTTTAGTCACACAATAACAGCACTAGCTTAATGGAAGTATTTTTTTTTGATTTTTATCCTGTCATGGTCTTTTCTTAGCTTACAGTGACTAAAATAGTTCCTCATCCTTAAAGTGTACCCTGAGTTGTTTGTCCTTACTTTTAAAAATACATATTTATTCTACTTATTGGTCGGTGCAGGTGACTCTTTCAGTGAACTGTACTGACATTTACCATTCTGCTGGTTTGTTTTTTTTTTTTTTGTTTTCTTTTTTTTTTTTTTTGTCAGCCACAATCTTCGTCAACAATCATTTTACTCTTTCTTGCAAATTATTATAATAATATTTTGTGCTACATAGTAGAGAGCCAGTTTCAGTGGAGCCTCTTTTAAAAAAATTCTCACAGATGAATTTTTATTACATTTGCATTTAATTGTGGAAGAAATTATGGGAAGAATTTCCTTTTCTCAGGAAATTTCTGATTTTTTTTTCAAACAATCACTTCAGAAAATATCAGTCTGCACAAATTAAGTTATACAATAATTAATGTTAATAGACCAAGTTACATAAGAATCTTCCTTCCTGCATTTGCTATGCCAGTTTCATTTATAATTTGGCATATAAAAGAAAAAACTGAATAACAAAAGCATAAAGCATACTCATTTTCATAACTTGATGAAGTCAGCTCATAGTTGGTGTATGATTTAGGATGCCTGGATCTCAGGTAACTTCTCTGCAGTAGCTTCTATAATAAAACCAGACTAAAACTATGTGGAGTTAAAGAACAGACATGCTAACATACAGCTGTTCGTAATGGGGGAAAGAGTCACGGCAACCAAGTAAACTCATCTTGGGAAAATTGAGACAGTCCAAAAATATTTTTCAACATACCCCAAGGCCCTGCCACTAACTATTTTGTTTACAAAAATACTAGCACTTTCCTGACATAGCTGCACTTTCCCACACAATTATGCTGAGTTTGTAGCATTCAGTTAAAAATGCATATTTAGATATTATTAATATTGTATTATTATGCAGGTAAATGTAGCTGAATTTATAGATATATAATTGACATTCAGAGGAAAATATTCTTTTAGATATATATAAAACTGCAGTTAGAAATAAGAGCTGCACTTCAAACTTCACAGAGATCGCTAGTCATAAAACTTGGCAGAATATCTATCATGCTATCAATCCACTTGCTGCTGCAGATGCAAGCTTGTGTGTGAATTTGTATTAAAAATCTGGCCTCTTTCTTCATTCCTTGAATAATTTCTCTCTGTTCTCTTCCTCTCAGAATATGTAGACATAGTATATACTGCTGCATACCAGAACTTGTACTATACCACATTCCTCTTAAATGGATGTTGCATTTCTCTAACTGTATCCAGAAACAAATTTATCTTTTTTCTTTTATTTTTATTTAATGCCGAGTTTGAGCTAGATATTTTGAAGCAGTCAAAAAATAAAATTACCAATTTTAGTGTTCATAATATAATTGTCCAAGAATACAAACAAAACAACACAGAAAATGGGTCCCATAAACAGAACATTAAAAAACATGACCTTTTGCTGGAAGCTCACATGAATGATTCATTTGGAACCTCCTAGGGATTTTCACAGTTTAAATACCATGGTTCTAGTTTAAACTTTAAGTAAGTAAGGAATGGCAGTGATGCCAAACTTGACTACAAAAGATCTGTTCTTCATGGAGCAATAATTATTCACATTTACTATCTCCCTTCTCAAAAGAGAAACAAAATAAAGAAAAAAAAATCCTACCAAAAAAAGAAAAAAGAGCCTTGTGAGAAGTCCAAGGCAGAATGCCAAAGACAGCATTCAAAATTAGAGTTAGTTAAAATGAGAGGGACTGGATTTGTACAAGTAGAGACAGCAGCATGACAGGTCACCCTACAGGCACATGTGCTGCCTTTTCTTTTTTTTCTTTTTTCCTAAATATAAAAAAGAAATAAGGAAAGAAATTATGGTTTTGTGGGTTGAATATTGACCTGGGTTTGGTTCCTGTTCTGCTTCCAGTCTTACTTTGAAGAAATCACTGAGGGTCAAACCACATTTGATGTTAATGCAGCACAGTCAATAAAGTCATGCTGCTTTAATCCTTCAGAAAATCCTGCTGGTAATATTTCTGAGCCTCAGTTCCTTACTCATGACATTATGGCTAATACTATTTCCTTTCTCCTGCCCTTTATCAAGCTTGCCTATTTATGCAAAAAAAAGAAGCCCTGTATATTCATTAATTGTCTTAATGAATGCCTGTTAACACAGAAAGCTCTGAGCACTCTCTTATCCACACAGTAAAGTGAAGGAAGGTACTCAAGGACACAGGACAGTTTATGCTCCTATTTCTAATATTGCTGGAAAGCTGTTCTTTTCTGTTCTTTTGCTGTTGCTGGGACTGCTTAGGCTAGCACGTGTGTAGTAATGCACTAAAGCTTCACTATCAATTGAGCAGATACAGCCTAAATCCAGAAAGGCATGGAAGCTTTGTAGGCATTTTCTTTCTTTCACAATTTCCAATTTTGAGGGTGATTTGAGTTACCTTGCTCCCTCCTTGGCCTCTACAGAGCCAAATTCAGGTTTATAGATAACCGCTCTGCAGTTCTGGAAGTCTGTTTCTCCAGTGACATTGTGAGTCAGCATCCAGGGATTTTGTCATTGCTTTTCTTAACCGAAGTACAGACTGGTGATGCACAAACCAAATTATTCAGTGTGAAATTTCTACTGTTCTTAGTACTTCTAGTTTCTTTATACACCAGGGGAACAGTCTCATCATTTTGCTTATCTTTATTTCCTCTGTGGCTAGGAAGCAGATATGCAAAGGCAATGGAAATGAAGAGTTTCATTCAGAGAATTTTATTAATGTATCTCACTTCCAGGAAAATAAATATCACTCTCACTGTACATAAATTATGAAGACTAAAGTTGTAGAAATGTGTACAGAGTACTCACACAGGACCTGAGTTATTCTTCCTTAGCTAAAATCCTTCGCAGCTTTTATAAAATGCAGAATAACAAATAGACTTCTTTCTTCAGATCTAATTGCATTGGATATCAGAAAATTCTCTTTTCTGAAAGAAAAATTTAATTGTAGCACATCTTTTTCGGTTTGGTTTGTGTTTTAAATTGTTTGCTTGTTTATTTTAATGCAATTACTTAGAAGTTCCTTGCCTAGAGAAGAAGAATGATACTTAATTTTCTGCCAAGTGACAAATAGACATATAGAGAAAAGCAGATCTCTGTTCTTTAGAAAAACTATAGACTGTACTGCACCACAATAGTCAGCTGTGCCAGTAATTTTGACATTCCTTTGCAAATTAGCCAGGCTTTGTGAGTACAGGTCTACTTTACTGCACAGGGGGGCTTTCAGCTCTTGGAATCTGGCAGGGGTTCAAGATCAAAGTGCTGCTTTGAACCCACTTGTTAGCCATGCAAAATAAACACAATTCACCTTGCAATAAAAAGCATCACTGAAGAAAAAAGGGGAAAAAATGGAAAAAAGAACATTTAAAAAAACCCCTTCAAATGCAAATTCAATACTTACACTATTGCTTCTAAATTAAACCAAAAGAGAAAAAAAAAGAAATGCTGTAAAAAAGTGATCCACAAGTAAAAGTCTTCTACAAACAAGGAGAAGTCACTATTTTCTTTTTCATGATCACAATTGCAGACAATTCTTTAAAGCACAGAGAGCATCCTGATGTTGCCATAAAAAGTTCCCTGGCTAATTATTTGCCAGCACAACTGTTCACTTCCTGTGGTGGATTTATGCTAAATCCTGTTATTAGTCTTGCTCTGCAATTGCCATTGTCTGTGACTGGAAGCAGGGCTCAAAGGCTACAGTCAGCCTTTTATTACAAAACATGTGAATGGAGATTTGACCCAATGTTCGACCACTTCCCCTTTTGGTTTTATGTATGCTGCTGAGCCTTTCCCTATAAATCACTATGTTGAAATGAACTTTTACTCTTTTTCTTAGTCTTGTATCCCTGTAGTGTTTTGGCTGTTCTTTTTTTCATTTTTATAAGACATCTTCTTTCTTCTCTATTCCTTTTGTTTGTTCTTTTTTTTAAAAAAAAAAAAATAATAAGAAAGGCATTTCAGAACACTTTAATTACAAGCTATCACCACAGTCTCCCACATCTTGGGACACATAAACTCTTGAAGTCTTAACAATAATGCAATTCCTGAATTTTCCTTCCTAAAAAATAAGAAAATGCCCACTCTTAGGTTTTAGTCTAAACTATAATTTTAAAATTGATTTATTAACATGGAAAGCTTAAAACTAGTTACTGTTTAAATGAAAGACTTCCCATCATATGCACACTGATGATGTATTTCTCTGAAGTATTTTATACTTTATGTAGGCAAAATTTGGAGTTATTTTTTTATTGGACAATAAAAGCTTGCTATTATAACTATATGGAGACACAGGGATGAAAATTATCTGTAAGACTGAAACATTTCTGAAAGGTTTAATCATTACAGATGGAGAACCCAGTCCTGCAGTCACTGGAGAATATAAAATTCTCATTAAAGTGATACAGCCAAACTCTCAGTAATGGCAAGAGGAGATTTACTTGTATAATTATGTCTAAGCTAGGTACCTGCTTTTGTTGGCACTTGTCACATACTTGTTGTTCCTTTTCATTTAAATTTAAATTAAATTATTTAAATTAAATAATCCCTTGGAACCAAAACTTACTATTAAAGTATTATTTGTAATGTTTTTTCCTCTTCATACCAATATAAATTGAAATACTTGTGCTTAAACTGGTATGGCTGAAATTCCTGGAATCTCTAGCTAAATTCAGTGAGATTTGCCACTGAATGCAAGAAAAACCAAACTTGCAAACAAGTGAAAGAGATGAATGTAAGGAATTCTCAAACCAGTTCTTTTCACATTTCCAAAGAAGAAAATGAAATCTTTCAATGATATCTAGAAGATTTTTGTACTGGTCTGAAAACCAGTTGCTAATAAATAATAGTGTAATAGTTTCTAAAAATTGACTAGTTATAACTGTCCAGTGGAAAACTGTTAATACTTGGCAGCCGCTTATGTCGAAATGGAAAAAGAGGCAGGCTACAACAACCTCCCTCCAACTCATTTCCTCTACCAAGTTTAAAGAGATCCACATCTGTTGTTTCGAGAAAGTAAGAAGAATAGCAGCCAGAATAACTTATTTCTTTCAGATCCAAAGCCTGAAGTGCCTTGTCTATGGCTATAGTAAAACCAGCATCACTATGAAGGCCGCAGGATGGGCTCATCTATATTTATTCACTCAGGTGACCATTACATCTGCCTCTAGACAGGAGACTGGTTCATATTCTCTCTGCGAACTGAAAACACTGTAAGCAAAGAGTTCAAACCACTAAGGCAGTGTTCATGAGGAATTTATTAGGTTTGCTGCTACTTGGATTAACAGTTAATTTGTCATGTTAATCCACTCATGCGTGCTGTAGAGGCAAATCTTGTCTTCCCTGACACAAGCCTGAAGAGCTGGGCTTTGCTCAGGATCATGCCTCAGGTAGCGGGATAGTTTGCTTGCTTTTTTTTTGCCTCCAGCAAAAGCCAACCTTCCAGCAGAAAGAGGATCAAGATTTTTCACTTTTTATTTTATTAATTTCAGATGTTCATGTTTTAGGATTTTTATTCTTAAAAAAATAATTTTTACTTGTTTTGACTTCTATTTTCTTTCTAAAGCATCTTTTATAGATAGCTTTTTAGCTTTTTGTTATGAAACAATGCCTGAAATAATGAATTATATTGTGTAAAGTGCTGATTTAATTTGAGGAGAATGTGTTTAAGGAGAATGTTTTACATATGACCTTTCTGAGAAAGTCACAGTTTCTTCATGTAATCTGAAGCGCCCATCATAACTTCTATAGACTTTGTTGACATCTCCTGCTGAGCATAGAGCTGATCAGCTTCTGACTTCCTGGGAAAGAGTTCTACTAACAAGGCTTCTCCTATTCCTTCATGTTAGCAAGCGCTTCTGCCTTCCAGCTGAAGCCTTGTCACACTGAAGACAGTGGCAACTTGCTCTGTTGCTGTCAGTGGGATGAGGATCAGCGTGCCTTTGTCTGTGGGAAGCTCACAAAGAGTCTGTACCTCCTCTTTCATAAGCAGTCTGACAATTTGGTTAATCTGGTAAGTCTGACAAATTCACTTTGCTACTGTGTTCACAGAATTCAAAATTTATTTCCACAAAATACTAGCTTGCATATCTCAGGTGAAAAGGGAATGTCAATCCTTTGTGGAAAGTAAGGTTTAGTTCCTAATTAACAATATATGTCCTGTAACTGTAATCCACTTACTAAGTGCAGAATGTGCTGAATTTTAGTGTGTTTAGACAGTGAGGAAAAGAAACTACTCACAAGTCAAATAATTCTAGTTTATTCCTTTCTGGGATTTAGAGTTTTGTTTTATAAGTTTAATGTGACTATTTAAAAATAAAATGAGTTGTGATTTATTATGAGATTATTCTGAAAGTTCATCATGTTTTCACCAGTAACAAGACCACATATAATAAAAGCTATTAAAAATCAACATTTGCCCATAGTTACTACACAGTAGGTATCTCCAAATATTTTGAAAGAAATGTTGTAAAGAACCAAGTGGTAATTGTTGACAAATGTTAAGGTTTTTTATAGCAAACTTGGAAGATGCAATTTACAGTGGATGCATAGAACATTTATTTTTACACTAACATTGATACATTTTCCTATGAAAGGAAACATTGCTGTTTAGATTTCTTTTTCTTCTTCCCTACTTACTTTTAAATTTAATTGAAGAAAAAGAAAAACAAAAAAGAAGCCCCAGAACTAGTAATGGTAGTTCATTTGGTTTGAGGGCATAGTCAGAAAAAAAAAATAAACCAAGCCCAGAAAACTGTAAAGTGTCTGATTGTACCCTGGAAGTTGCAGAAGATACAAAATACATAGATTCTTCTTTTGTTACTGGTGAGAGAGAACAGAAATAAATTTGCCAATAACTACTACACAGAAAAGGATGACTCAGACAGCTCTTATTCAGGTGAAGAGTGATGTTCAGTATAAGAATTTCTCTTCTAAATATGAAGATGTTTGTCATGTTGCTGATGCACCCAGATGTGAAAAAGAAAGGTGAAAAATGATGGGCTGCTCCACACTCTTCTTCTACATCTTGCATGGACTACTTGTTTCCATCAGAGGAAAAGACTACCATGTCTAAATTGCCTGTATGGGAAGGGGCCCTGTTACAAAGCCAGGAAGCAGACCAAAAAGGTGGTCTGGACAGAGTTTAGAAAAGATTTCATGCAATACCATGGGGAACTAGTCCTAAAAACAGAGGCAGATCCTAGGGCTGTTGAGAAACTACCTGAAAAAGCACAGTTTTCAGAGTATTTTCCATGTCATTTTGTCTCCTGTATCTTTTTGCTAGGCTGTTTCCCTCCACTCTTTACAATCAAGTCCTTGGTATAGTTTCATGTCTTCTATGATGCTGTAGGTATAAATAATCAGAAGCCAGCATCCCTTAATTCTTTCCTTTTGAGATTTCAAGTTTGCATTGCTTACATTGTGTTATCCACCAGGCTGATGGATCTTCAGCTGAAATTACAATTCAATTGATCCTGCTGTGTAGACATCCTCATCTTGACATTTAGAAGTCTTGAACTCCCTCTTGGGTCAACAACAAAAAAAAAAAAAAAAAAAAAGAAGCACTTCTAGGATGTGATTCATCTCATCCCAAAATAGATATTTAAAATAAGTCATATGAATCAAGTCTTAAAACTATTTGCTTCCTTCTGCTTACTTGAAGAGGAGCCTGGGGCAGCCAATTCACATATAGACATGTCAACACTTGCTTCAGTGAATGCCACTCTTGAGAAGCTGAGTTTGATATACAGTTGGACTATATTTTCAAAAACATAGAGGGTTCAATAGCTTCTACTGCTTTCTGTATTCAATTGAGAACAATGGGAAGTGTTAAAAACTTTCTTGCATCATAAGATATGTTTACAATATATATTATGAGCACGCCCAAGTAAGTTTTGTCTGTGTTCCAAGCTATAAAAAGGCACCTGACAAGTTAGCACATTGCTAAACCCCAGCCTAATTTAATTCCCAAGCTGTACAATTCCCACTAAAGCATGAAAGATATTGGCTTTAGGTATTTGAAAATAAGGTAGTTATTTTGGTAGATTTGGTAGTTTCTTTTCATTTCTATTTTGCAACAATGTTCTAGTTCTTACTAGCTCCATTAGAATATTTATATTGTTTCATAATTGATTTAATGAGGAGGATTTTTTAGATGCAATATGTTGAGACAAATAATTAACTACTGTGGGGGGTTTTTTGAACAATGATTAATGATGCTGTCCTAGCTCCAAATGCATGCTCACAATGATGCATTCATAGGGATGTGACAGGTGATAATAAATGTGTTAACATTCAACTATTGTACTCTAGTATGATCCAAGCAGGATTTCCTCTTATTACCTAGTTTACAATAAACTTTAATGCAAAACTGAAATAAGAAAGACTGCTCCAGTGATTTGCAGACTGCTGTAATTCTTGCTGTCTTGAAAGCCATAATTTTATAAATTCAATTTTCCACCAAAATGAGCTTTGAGCTAATGTACTTTCAGAGAACTAAAAGGAGATTTGCCCTGAAGGTCTTTAGCTGCAAGAATGGCACAATATGCATTTGTTAGGCTAACTTCAGGTGTATTTAGTGCTCCTTGTCACACAACATGGATAATTGCTAATACTGTACTCTGTGGAGCCTCTTCCTGTCTTCTGCCTAAAGTGAGTGTTTTCAAGCTTTGCTTGGGAGAATTTGAATTACAAGGGAGCTAGTATGTTATCTGGGTTGGATCAGTGGCACTCACTTGTCTTGAGGAAAAACTCTTAAACAGATTTGAGAATGACATAGTGAGCCAACACAAGTAAAATCTTCCCAGAAGTCATTGGTATTTTTCTTGTTTGTTTCTTGTTTCAGACCCAGAACAAAATTTTGAGTTAGATGCTGATCTGTATGGAAGGAGCTGGATGAGGAGGATGGTTGCATCAGCTAGGGAGGACAGAAAGTATGGAGAATAAAATACAGATACAGAGACATGTATTTAATATCCAGTTGCTGTAAACATGGGGGTGACCTTGTTGTCTGGTAAACATTACATTGATTAATAAAGTATGAGGTTTGTGAAACTGTAAGCTGTTAATAATATTCCTTAGAATACAAAAGAGCTCAGCCCAAAAAAAATGTTTTGGTTAATTAGTATGCAATGATTTTTCTAGGTCTGTATAGGTTAGGTTTTCACATTAAAATTAATTTTCCCTTTCCATTTATTAACATATCTACACACTATTTAATTATATATACTCACAGAAACTTTGTGCATATTTGAGGAGCAGGCTCAGGGCCCGCTTTTTAAAGAAAGCACAATACCCATGTGACTGTAGTTGAATTGTATTATAATGATTATATATACTTTAAAGACTTGCACTGTAGCCAAAACATGTCTGCTTGCATTCCTCATTTCATTTAAGTGGCTTTTCTTATGAAAAGGTTTTGTTTGTATTCCTGCATTTGGTAAAAAAGGAGCTGTATGCCAAAAAATAATCCCCTAAAATGCAGTGGAAAATGTTCTGAAAAGACCACTGCCACCTGTTTCAGTCCAGATATTAAACTAAAGTTCAAAATACTTAAAAAGCCTCTAGAATTTAACATCACCAGGTCACAGATCAGGATCTTGTGATTCTGAGGGAGAAAGCCTCTTTGTGCAAGCAAGGGGACTCCAGAAAACTGCAGAGAGCAACAATTTAAAGAGCAAACTTGCGAAAATGACATTTTATGTCTTCATTCAGGAATTCTGTAAAACCAAACTGAGGCAGTATCGTCTGCCACAATTTACTTGGTTTATTTACTTGCTACTGTAAAATTCCTGCTGCAGTTCTTGTTGGATTTCCTCAGGAATGTAGAGTTCAAATATACTGGAGGAGCACAAATGCAGTCTTAAGTAACTTCAGTCAGTTTGCTCAGGATTTTCTAAAGCAACTTTAGTCAGTTGATTTTTTTTTTCTGTAGCTCTAAAACCTGCTGATTTCATTTTAGCTTTGTTAAATTTTTGCATTCCTCTCTGAAATCTCACATACACATCACAATCGCTGTAAATGTTTTCACATAGAAATTGAAGATGTAAATGAAGTACTGGGGTTGCTGTCTGGTTTTAGTTACAATGTCTGTTTGTTGACATCTCACATGAAGGCCTGCTGTGTCTCTGGCTCTGTCTACTTCATTTCCCCTCTAATTAGGCTTTGCCCTCAATTAAGTTAATGATGCAACTTTTCCTATAGATCATTTGCCCCTTCAATCAATTAGTGGAATATGAAGGGTGCATCCCTCTTTGGCTTTGGATTTGCTTGCCTCCGGGCAGACTGTTCAGTTCACAGAAGTACTTAGGCAAAACAAGCTGTTTGCTCTGAAATATGTAATCTGACTAAATTAGGGCTCACAGAAGTATGATCTTGATTTAAAACAAAACAAAACAAACAACCAAACAAACAGAAAACCTCAATTATTTATATGACAGCTTAGAAATAGCTACAGCAATCTGGAACAGCAGAGAAATTACAGAAATGTAGCAGGTATTACATGGCAAACATTTTGTTGAGTGCATGCAATAATGGCCAAAAGCAAGGCAAGACTAAGCAGTGATTCTCCACATGCACTTTTTTATATATTCCTGCCTTTCCTATGTCCCATCAGAGATTCTTATTATCTTCCCTTTTCTGAGACCTCTTTGACCTCCTCCAAAAGTGAAACAGCCCATTTGGCCCAACTTACCTCTGCAGAAAGCACTCCCCAGTGTCCTGCTCTCCCACCTGCCATTCAGCTGTGACCTGGGCTTGTGACCGCTTACACATACCATCAGATCTCCTGAAGTCAACATCAGTCCATCCCTGGCATGGTGTGATCCCATCTTGCTATCCTAACACAGCTGTGGGCTCACTGCTCATGTCTGCTCTTTTCACTTAGCCATACAGTGAGCCTCTAAACACAGCTCATCTAATGTTTTTTTCCCTCAGATTCCTATTTCACTAAATCCTACAAAAAAAAAAAAATAGTCTCTGCACTGATACTTTACCCATCATTACTCCATTTATTTCCTTGCTTTCCCACCTTGTTTCTCCTCTTTCCTTCTCCCTTATTTGTCTGAAACACTACTGTGAAGTAATTGTACGTATTATTTAACAATACTTACCATTTCTACTGTATCTTCTCTCCCATATCTCATTTCTAAATCTCCTCTTTCCTCTTGAAGAAAAAAACAAGCTCTGCATCCCCTACTTTGATGTTTATATGCTATATATCAGCTCTTATTTCTTCTTATTCCTAGTCTATTTGCTTCATAGACTTAGCATTGGTGATAAAAGGTGTGATTTTTACCTTCAGGTAACTAGTGAGCCAGAGATGTCCTGAGATGAAAACAAAGTAAAGATCAAAGCCTGTTAGTTTTACCACTAGGTAAACTTGCTGAGGTCAGCCCTACACCTTGGCCGGGGGCTGACCTCAGTAACTTTACCTCGTGGTAAAATGACAGAGCTCGCTCTTCACTGTGTTTTTATACAGGAATCCACTGTGCCTTTTAATTATTTGGGGTAAAAAAATTACCTCTTTTCATTAGGCAAAGGAAGCCCTTTTCTCTCACTTTTTCTTTCCCATGTCTCTTAAACTGCATATAACATTCTCCTTATTCATAAAGAACTCTATTATTTATAAATAATCCTCTTTCTAGACATAGGTAATTCCTTTTTCCTAACTAGCCTTAGCTTCTTCTTTCAGCTGCTGAGCTCCAGTTTGTTTGGATTCATTGCCTGGTTTAGAAGACATAATCTTTGGGTGAAGTCGTCTGCCTTGGTCTGTGCTCGTTCACACCTATGCATGCAATGCCCTTCATGTACAAACGGTCCTCAGGACAAAGGAGAAGCAATCCTTACTCAATAACCTCCCCTACTTCTAGCACTAGCTAAAATAAAATGTTAACATTAATATGTGCTGTAAGATATTTCTCTTTAAAGCAAACCCAAGAACATGTAGTTACAGTAGGAGCCTGACATATGTGCACTGAAGAAACTTCGAATACCAAGATCATAGGGGTCATTAAGGCAGCTCTGCTTAGGCAAACCTGGCAGCAATATGGAATGCTCATCTGGAGATGCTGGGGCCCATCCCTACCAGAATTTTATAACCCTGAGAAAAATCTTCCTGATTTCAACCTTGTGCTAAGTGTCAGCAATACATATACTAGTATGGAAGCCAGCAGTGTAGCAGATGAGAGCAGGAAACATCTTCCACCTAACAGCCCTTAGCAGGATGCCCCACCAGCTAAAAAGCATTAGTACTTCCACTGGACAGATTCAAAGTAATGTCTTATGCTTGATTGTATAGCCTTAACATGAAGAAAGAACCTCAGGCTGTATTTTGGAGCAATAAATCAAAGAAGTTTTACAGTATATGCATTACCCAGCTTCCCTCGCACCTCAGACCTTGGATTTCCCTGGACATATATGTGTCTTGTAACATACATGTAACTTTTCTGAGGTCACAAGGCAGGTTGTTATCAGCACAAGAAAGAACCCAGAACATCTTGTTGCATGCCTGTATCCAATCCCCCATGTAAATCCATATGTGAATGCTTTTTCAAATACAATAACTGTTCAACATGCTGACTTCAATTTAGAAATGTGATTGAACTAGGTTTTTTTCTTTATTAAAAAGTAATTGAAACATTCTTTAGGGTTTCTATGTACCATTTTGAGTAATTTTACATAACACGAGGGCTGATATCTCTGAATTGTTTAGTTGAACTCACTTGCCACTTTTGCAGTGGACATTTCAGTATACTAAGCATACAATGTATGTACAAAGTTCAGTTTGATATAGCAAAACATTCTTCCAGTGGTAATAGTGTTATCACCCTGTTTAAATCTAATTTGTACATCATGAGACAAGGAAAGGAAGACAGTGATTCACCATATGTTGGAAAGCAGGTAGCAAAAGCTGTTTCCAGATGAATAAGAAAGAGATCATTTCTTTATTTAATATTCATAGTCATACAAGTAATTTTTACAAAGCAAGTGTGTATGTTAAAATGATACCAAATGTGCAGTATTTGTTCCTATCACAGTTTAGGCTATAGTCTTATGAAGAATGACAAGGACATAGGCATGACACATGTACACTGGCCTTTGTAAGTCACAGATTTCTTAGGAGAAACTGAATAAAAAGCAGGACAGTGTAAAGCTGTACGGCTTGAATCAGCAGTTCAAGGGAAACTAGAGAAAAACCGCAACTGAAAGTGAGATTGGAGGTATCATGCACCATACATGCAATATACCATGTCCTCTGAATCATAGCATTTTGACAAACAGATATTTTCCAGTTCAGCCACAAGCTGTCTTAGTAAATTCAGTAGACAGTAAAGATAAGACAATCATAGAAACCCTTAAAATACTTACAGCAATGGAGTATGAATGACAAGGGATAGGATACATGTCAACCAAATAAGCTATCAAGTCTGAGTTGGGTTTTTTTAGGCTCTCTATGTCTACAGAGGGGAGTGACAGACATCTTCAAAGAGTGGATCTTCCCTTCTTAAGACCAATGACTAAGGCTGATGGAAAGAATTGCCCACTGGAGGTAGCTGTTTTCTCAGTTGACTATTGAAGGCACCTGAGTGACTAGAGCTAGATCCCTTTCCACATGCCTTTCAGCAGCAGAAATTTAGCTCAGATCCTGCAAGAACTAAACACATATAAATCCAAGCGTCTGGCTAGTCCTAGCAACATGAAGGATCCTCTCAATCCTCTGTATTTACAGTCAAACATACATGACTGACTGAGAACTTAAAGACTAAAATATCTCTTCTTCAACATGTTGAATGAACATGAGCCAGCAGTGTGCTCTTGCAGCCCAGAAAGCCAGCTGTATCCTGGGATGCATCCAAAGGAGCATGACCAGCAGGTCGAAGGAGGTGATCCTGCCCCTCTACTCTGCTCTCGTGAGACCTCACCT
>JBCJKH010017385.1:18879-33956 GCA_039877255.1 Loriculus beryllinus
CTTTTTAATGAAAGAGGGTAAATTTACAGTAGATATAAGAAATTCTTCACTATCAGGTTGACGAGAAACTAGCACAGGTTGCCCAGAGAAGCTGTGGCTGCCCCATCCCTGGCAGTGTTCAAGGCCAGTTTGGATGGGGCTTGGTGTAACCTGGTCTAGTGCAAAGTGTCCCTGCCCATAGCAGGGGTGTTGGAACTTGATGATGTGTAAGATCCCTTCCAACCCAAACCCTTCTATCATTCTATGAAAACCATCAGCTAAACCTCAAGTTTTGCTACTATAGAATTTTCCATTCAATTATATTATATACATATATTTATGCCTCATACACACACACACACGAACGCTTCTCAAGGAAAAAAAAAATAAAAATCCAGGCCTTGTTTTATTACTTTTCTGTCCAAAACTAAAAACTGCTTCTAAGAACTAACTAAAAATGGATTTTTATTCTTTTCAGGACAGTTACGCTTAAGAATATCTCTGGCTTTATTTTCTGTTCGGTGTCAGCTTCAAAACTAATCTCTGTCTCTGAGGCTCCACCAGTCAGGCAACTGTAACAGTGCCTCTTGATGTACCTACAATCAAGACAAGATACTCCATAAAAGCAAAGTAACAAGTCCTGCTAATGTTACCAGTTTTATAGACTTTAAATACCTACAGAGTATTCTTGATCTTTCGTTTGTCCAATATATTCCACATTGAAAGACCACTCCATCAGCAGTTTCTTAATTTCCCATTATTTTCAGCATTTACGAAGAACAGTTTTCAGAAGATGTCCAATAGCTTCTTCCACAATGAGTTGATTTTTAAAAATATAAACATCACTGACAGTAAAAATGTAGGAACACAAAAATAGCTTTTTTAACATAAGTTCATGGGCCACAGCATACGCACATTAAAAGATAAGTGTGTTATTAATTAAAGCACCAGTTTAAAGTGAATGAGTGGGACAGAAATTTGTATCTCCACAAGTTCCAAATTCTACTTTTAAGCCAGGAAAGCTGTTAAGGCTGGAAATGGAACTCCATCAGTCACTGGTTACATGATCCTGGGGACTGTTCAACAAGCTTTACCCAAAGAAATAATATGTAAAGTAAACCATCACCATTATTAAAGGGTAAACAGCAAAGATTGATGAAGCAATTCGCCAGGTACCGTAGAAACATACCACTCACGGGAAAATTTGTGCTGCTGACTGATCTTGTATCCCATGCATATCCCAGAATGTTTTACAAGTTTTATCTCTCTGGTTTAACATCTCCACAACTTAAAGCAAAAGAACTCTCCTTTTATGGTATGATACAATGGGTTTATGTAATAGATGGGTTCCATGAGAACTTGGCTATAATGGCCTCCAACAAGTTGCTTACACAAAAATCCAATTTTTCATATGCTTATCATGCAATTAAGAGTTTTGTGGTCACTGAAGATCTACATGTTTATCCACACTACAGTGGATACAAAAGTTTAAGTATAAAAGTTACAAAACTAAACTCTAGAAGCCCTAATCAGAACTTTCTCAGTTTCCTTTCTTTCCAGCTAGGAAAGGTTAAAAATGCTTTTTTGCAGAATGAAAACAGATCCCCAAAAATAAGTCTGTCCTCCAGCTAGTGTGCATACTGAAGTAGATAGCCTCAGAAAGTTGGGACTGTTTAGCCTGGAGAAGAGAAGGCTGCGTGGAGACCTCATAGCAGCCTTCCAGTATCTGAAGAGGGTCTCTAGGGATGCTGGGGAGGGACTCTTCATTAGGGACTGTAGTGACAGGACAAGGGATAACGGGTTCAAACTTATACAGGGAAAGTTTAGATTGGATATGAGGAAGAAATTCTTTACTGTTAAGGTGGTGAGGGACTGGAATGGGTTGCCCAAGGAAGTTGTGAATGCTCCATCCCTGGCAGTGTTCAGGGCCATGTTGGACAGAGCTTTGGGTGGCATGGTTTAGTGTGAGGTGTCCCTGCCCATGTCAGGGGGGTTGGAACTAGGTGATCTTAAGGTCCTTTCCAAACCTAACTATTCTATGATTCTATGATTCTACATTCTGAATGCCTGGGCTTCCATACCTCCCTAGAAACTCAAACACAGATGGGATTTTTTCATTATTATAACGTGAAGTCCATCTAGAAAAAAAAAAAAAAAATTATAATCAGCTGCACAGATCTAATTCTTTTAATTTCTAGTAGAGTAATCAAATTTCTATGGAACAGAGAGTTGGAAGAAAGAAAAGAAGGTTTTGAAAATTGAGCTGTAATATATTTAGGGTGGATGTGGACATTTTTGTTTTTTTCATCTTCTGTTTCTTTCTCTATAGATAAGTAATCTTTGGCTTATCATTGAGGTAAATGCATCATCCCGGCAGTAAGATAAAGTCAGCGGTCATGAAGACTCTCCATAGCTGTAGGCTGTGAATGGCAATGGGTGAAGTTTTTCTGACTCAAGAGAAAGAGACATCTTCTGTCATATCTGGATATAGAACACCTAATATTGAACAGCAGGATCACTGGTGAGGAGGTTATTGTTGAGCTTTGTGCTGCCTTATGCTGCACCATGTATCAGAAAAGCTAGAACTTCTCAGTGACATCATTCACCTTCCTCAGATACACTGTACTGAGGAAAATGTAGCAGTAGGTGACAGAGTGTATGGCTCGCAACAGTGAAGAAAGCCTCCATGTAGAAGAAGATAGACTAAATAATGGGTATCTGGAAGCAATAATGAGTACAAAAGGAAGCAAAAGTTGAGAACCATTTTGATGTTATGAAGAGGTAATGTTTGTGGCTTTTTTTTTTTTTTTGCTTTTTTTTTTAACATTTTCCTCTTCCCACTGCATCCACATGTATCTTGTCTGAATTTCGTTTCACCCATATCCTCATTTCATCAGCTTACATTGCAACTGTATTCTTTTCTACAGTCTTGCTCTGTGAGGCTGATGTCCAAGTCCTAACTGTCTAAGAACTCTTGTTCTTAGACAAGACTAACTGTCTAAGGACTCTCGTACTTAGATTCTGGACTAAATTTTAGAATGCAGAGAGCAAGCTACAAATTTTATTTTTGCACCAAAAATTTGGGATGCCACCGTTTACAATGGAAAGTAATAACTAGGTACACATTTCCCAATGGTAGCAAGAAGATAACAGAAAACTCTTCTCTTCTATATGTGTAAACTGTAGGAAAAGTGTGGTTGCAATGGGGCCAAAGTGAATTAAAACTGGAAGAGTCTGTGTTGAGAATGCTCATCCATGGTAGCACTGCTTTCTAAAAAGATTCATGTCCCAATCAATGTAAGCCTTAGCTTTTAAAAAGACTGTAAGGTTGTAGATCTGCCCAGAAATTATTAGTTTTCTCAAGCTGTCTAGCTGGCAACAAGGGCAGAATATAACAATTCACTTGAGCAAAGCAATGAGCA
Source organism: Loriculus beryllinus (assembly GCA_039877255.1). NCBI lineage: Eukaryota > Metazoa > Chordata > Aves > Psittaciformes > Psittacidae > Loriculus > Loriculus beryllinus. The sequence continues at coordinate 22,281 of JBCJKH010017385.1, forward strand.
GTCACTGATCTTATGAACTATTTGTGGGGAGATCTGAAAGAATAATTTATATAGCTGTTTCAAAGAGCAAAGGCCACTTGCAAGGGCGAATTAGAATTTCCTCACTTAGAAGTAGTCTCTTGCCAAGATTATTAAATGTATTTTATTCAGTACTGAGTACATTGATTCTGACAATTGCACAGAGATTTTCCTCATGAACTAGAGAAATGTTTTGGAGCTTTTTTTTCTTTTTTCAGCGTCAGATTGGAACGACTATAGTTCTACTCACATAACTTTAGTTGCATATTAGAAAGGCATAAAGATCCCTCAATGTAACAACAGAAAAAAAGAACTCTTTGATCAGTTTTGTCCTCTCTGGTCTTACAAAAATTACACCAGTGAAGATGAAACAGGTAACTTTTGAGGAAACTGCATGCAAACCTGATAGCTAGACTGAAAACAAACGAAAAGAGTCAGCTACAAACTATGGAGATGCAATACTTTGAATATTTCATTTAAAATTATTTAGGCGCTTGTTGAAGGAAACTATTTTATTTAAGTTTATACAGAACTATTTCTAAAGAGAAACTAATGCCAATATAAATACCGCCTTAAGTATTGTTCATTGCATTTTCAGGACAGTTAAGGTATCACTTTGAGGCAAAGCATAGTTTTAGTTCAGGAAGAGTCATGATGGTAACCTTTGATCTTTATTTCCTACAGTTAATACCATAATAATTCTTTTTATCTCATCATGTACATACACATTCCTAGGACTTAAAGCCAGTGGTTATGCAAGAAGTTATTTGTAGTTTAAATGAAGTACTTGGATGATAAATCAAGAGGTTTTATACAACACTAACATGTGATAAATCATTTTTACGCTGTTCTGCTCTCTCCAGTACTGTACCAACTCCAGCTCATACCAGCACATAATAGACGATTTATGAACTTTTGTCTGCTTCTTTATTTAGATAAATCCCAATCTTCTGGGGGAAGAAGACAATTTCTTGTGTGTTTGTATAACGCTAAGCACAATCTGAGTTAAACTAATAGGAATAAATAAAAGTGAAATAAGAGAAAGTCTGTACATTCTTGTTAAAAAAATAAAAAAATCCATAAACTGGAAGACTACAGGTGGGATCAACCATGACTAATTTTCATCTTATCTTAAAATAAATGCATCTAAAATAGGTCAGCAGAATTGCTGTGTGGAAATGTTTGTTTGTTGACAGTAAAGGAAGCTTAAAATGACTAGGTCAGATGTAGGCACCGATACTATAGATAAGGAGAGGTTTCCTAATCTAAATTATTACCTACAGACCACATAGGAGTTTTAATTTTACACTGCCAAAATTAAAATAATTTCTTTAATATATGTGTGGCACATCAAGCCTGATTACCAGAAATGCCCAGTCTTCACAATTCTGAATATTTTGAAACTAAACTGTGTAAAGTCTGGGTAAAAATCAGGGTCATTAGGGCCCTTTTTAAATGAGGTGTACACGTTTGTGCTCAGCAGCAGTCTGAAGCCTGAAACTGTGGTCGGGAGTGATCTGGCTACATGACAGTGCCTTGTTGCAACACGAGCAGGAGGAGGAAAAGGACATGAAAAGGGGCTGTGTAGCTGCCTGGCCATTTCTCTGTCATGAAACATAGACAATTCTTCAACATTATAATAGCACATTACAATTATGAGGGTATGTTTCCAAATGGATGAATTCCCCTTTCCACTCCCCACCCCCCCACATAGGTCAATATCAGTCATCCTGTTAACAGCAGTGGGATTTAGATAATTTCCATCATTATTCATTTAAATAGGTCCTAAACTACAGAGGAAAGCAGAATTAAACATGTCTACATGGAGTTGTCTCTTGAAAGCATTTACCCTTATGAAAAACACATAGAAATAGCCCTTAGAACATGAGAAACATACAATCACAGCTCATGCACATAATTTATCCTCTCTGTTGCACTTTGATAACTTATTATAGTCAATAAAGCCATTATGCCTTTCTGTGAATACAAGTCTTGCTTTCTAAAAATGTCTGATGTATAACAGTGAATTATCCTTCCAGAATAACAATGCAATCAAAACCAGTGTAAGGCCTGAATAATACCACAGAAAGTTGTCCAGCAGCCAAAATAGACTCAATGAGTCCATATACTGCGTGTATATACACAAAGGCATATGTATATACACATACTTGTCTATTATTTTTATTATATTTGTTCCTGTTGAAAATTTTATGAGTCAATACAGGAACAAATAGACAAGCGGAAGAGATAATTCAAATAAAAACATTAAATTTTTTTTGTACAGCTAACTATTCATAGTTAAGATTTACGTATATTTCTCAGAAGGGACTCATGTCGTACATAGCATTGGCTTAGTGCAGATTTTGAACAAAAACTAGGAGTAGATGATAACTAGTGTGAGCCACATTTGTTCTTGGTTATATTTGCAGTGCCATTTGAATTCAACCCTCAATATAAACTGTGTAAAAATGATTGGTTTAAGTAATTATGAACCAAAGGTTGAATCTTGCAAACTTTCGCACACTAGAATAGTCCTACTGATTGTCACCTGCTCCTGATTAATTCGGAATGCAAGAGAAGCAAGAGTTTCCTTAGAAGAATAGATTTAGACATCCTAAATTTAAATAAAAAGTGAGAAGGTGCTTTGGAAAAATTATTTCTTTGATGTATTTCTCTGTTTTGTCAAGTAATGTTAAATACAAGACTAATTTGTTGGGATATTATTCTGTGATATTTCTTTTGGCTTACATCCCTTATTATTTCATTAAATGTCATCAAAGATTTCACTGTCAGACTGTATGCTATATTTTGTATCTTAATGGAACCAGTAAAGAAATAAGAAGTAGAAATGCCGTAAGGAGTACTTTCTTCTGAGCTTCTTATGACTGCGAACCATCTGCAGGTAATTTAATATACTCTTTGCCTTTCTTAGTATATTTTGTACTATAAGACCACCAAGATTAATTTAGATTAAAATGAAATATTGGATGCAAACCCATTTGTTGTTTTCAATTTCCATTCCTTATGTTATATTATTACCTTCTGCATTACTGATCTGCATGTGATCCAGCATCTTTCAAATGAACTCAAGTGTCTTAATGGAAGCACAAAGAGAGAAGACTTTCGCCCATCTGCACAATCTGGTTTTCTTTTATCCTATCCAGAATTCATAGGAGGTATGTGATTGCAGATAAAACAAGCTTTGTAGAGGCACAGCATGAAGAAAAACAGGTTACGCACCCTTACATGATCCTGCTAGTATGGTTTTACTCAGGGGTAACACTCCTAGCATTGATGAGATCACTGTTTTATTCTTGGGCCTGTCTGCTGAAACCTCCATGAAGTGTGCCATGTAATATTCATTGTCCCACCATCTAGACAGCTGTCTGTTAAGAATCAGTGTGGCAGTACTTCCCTTCATCACTTCATAAAGCCAGGTAAATAGCTGTCTTGCAAGATTCGTGCTCACGTCAGGTTGGATTTGAACTGCTTACCTGGGACTAAATTGCTTCTTACGTACCATTACTGATCTCACAGGTGCTGGTGTTGTTGTATGTTAGAAAATGGATTCAAATTAGCCATCTATGTACCACAGGAAGAACAATTTTAAATGTTGCACCCAGCTGAGATAATACTCTTGAGCATTTGATGTGTTGACTATACCTTTTTTTTATATAAGGACTTGTAAGTACTGAGAAAAGCAGAGAAAATTTGCCTTCGTGAATCTAACACTGCTCTTAGTTCATGTTACTGTCAGTGACATCAGATGTCTTCAGATGAGCTCTTTCTTAACTGACATGGGTTCAGAAAAAACTGGGGGAAAGAAAAGAAGAAAAAAAAGAAAAAAGCCAACGTTATTTGTACTTAAGGACAAGCAAAGTAATATACTGATTTCCAGTGAACGAAATTTGCCTTGACCCCATCCAGCTGGTTGATGGTCCCCCTGCGCTCCTTCTCGCTGCCACTTCACAGGCTCTGTTGCCTGATTTTGAAGTCAGGTAACCACATCCTCACTTGCTAAATTAAAATGAAAGTTCCCTGGTTACGGGCAGGGAAGCAAACCAGGATATCGACATTCTTAGCAACCTCAATGAGGGTAAAGGAGCAAATGTGTAGGGGAGGGAAGGGGAAGCATAGTGAGAAAGAAAACTGTAAAATCAGCAAGGAAAATTGTTGGCATGCTCTATTTTCCAAAAGGAAAAGCAGAAAGATAAGTAAAAATATTTAAATTGCATCAGACAGATTAAGTGTCAGTGGAATAGGTGAAGACTGGCCTAGTGTTTAGGCTTTGCGTGTCTGTTGACTCAGTTTAGCTGAGACTTTTTTAAAAAGATCTTAAAAATCTTCTACACTGAGACACAAATCCACATTAATATTTCTCAAAGACTAAATATTCATAAAATATGAAAATGAACAATGAACAAACGGTGTTGTTTTATTTTGCATAAAATGTTGAATGTCTGTATCAATGATACAATATAGACTGAAGTAGTTAACATTAGATTTAATGCGAGAAATATCCAAATTTGTCTACTTTTTAACAACAGATTGCATGACATTAAGTTTTTTGTAAACATTAGTGGAGTCAGAAAGGCCTATACTTTTCTATATCTGTCACATTATTCATGGGCACAGTTTCATAGACTGTTTACTTGAGCAAATGTACATGTGTGCATAAGCATTTAGAGAACAGAAACCATTACCGTCTACCATCAAAGTTTCCAGCAAGAGGATTTTTATACTTCTAGAGAAACTAAGTCAAACACAACAGCACGCTTTGATGGTTTGGTTCAAACAGACCAGTGATTCAGAGCATCTTTTATTTATTTATTTTCTTCTTAGGTATTCAGTAAATATAGCTGGGCAATTAGCAACGGTTAAATAGCTGCAACATTACCAACACTGAATAATTTACTAATTGGCAGAACAATTCCCATCTCCTCCACTTGACCGGATATTTGTTTTATGTGTGTGCTTGATATGCAGTATTTACTCCTGATAAACTGAGGGAGGCAAATGTATTTGCTTTTGCTAAATCAGGAGTAGCAAAACTTGTGGTTGAAGCTATGATTATTATGAATATGACATTGAAAAAGGAAATAGAAAAAAACTTTCATACTTTTTTTTTTTTTACAAGGTTAAGACATCAGTTGTGCTCTGTACTTTTTAATCATGACTGTTAGCATTTCAATGGAGATTAAATTTTATGGGACTCAAAAAGTTTTTCAAAGCCTTTTTATCTGTCAACTTCTATAGTAGCTTTTCTGCTAAACAAATTTAAAATGTTTTAAAGGGGTTTTCCTCAAGCCTTTTTTCTTTTAAACAGATTTTAAATATGAGTAAAATTACAAAAAAAAAAAAAAAAAGGCATGAAATTATGAGCTCTTTGTAAAAATATTTTTGTAATACAACTTCTGCTATTTTTGAAACATGGGCAACCTGTATTCTACTCATGTGGCTTTCAAACAGGAAACTTTTAGTTTCTTTATTTGGTATCATAACACTATCAAAGTGAACATGGTTTGTTCTCAATTTCTTTGCACTATCTGGTCTTTTTAAGTAATCTATAAAGACTTAAACCATAGGACATGCAAGATACTCAAGTTACAAGTGCCCCATAAGTTACAAGTTACAAGTTACGGATATCTCAGCTGTGCTGTTTAGAGACAGAAGGAGTTATTGCCCTAAAACAGGGACCGTGTGAAGCTTGGTGATTTAAGCTTTTCAAGCCTGGCATTTTAAAGGTAGCAGTGTCACTATGAATAGGACCAACATTTCATCTGCCTTCTTCCATTCAGATTTATTTCACATCACTATCTATGTTCTCCATTGCTGGTAGCACTGAGAATACCTAAAATAGATAGAATTCTATGTAATTCAACATCTGATGGAGTTCTATCCAAATAAATGGATGTCTGATCTTTCTATACATTAATACATGATGCCAACAAACAAGAACAAGTTTTAGATAAGTTAAACAGAAGTATAAATGAAAGAAAATAGATCAGCAGTGATAGAAAGTTGTTCTGAGAGAAGCAACAAACAAATCTTTATTATAAAGTAGTATCTTGAAAATATGCTTATTTGCTTTAATGGAAGAAAATCATAAACTCAGCTTTTTTTCTCCAGTTGTAGATATGTGAGAGGCTTTAAAATGTAAGCTGCAAAGCAGAGACTCAGATAGTACAAATCAGCATGGTTATTGAAGTCAATGGAAGGGTTTCACTTTCTCAGTATCTGACCCTCACACAATGTGAACAAGTGATGTTTCAAAAGGTAAAATACGTACGTACAAGCAAGAGAGATGTGCTGAACCTTCCGTGTACACCTTGTTAAAAGTTTATGGCTTTGATTAAAGTGAATTCAGTGTCTGCTTGACATGCAGGATTGACACAACAGGAAACTGATGTCTTCCATTAGGCCCAGAGTAGATAAAAGCAAAGGCAGGCAGATGCAGCTCCCCCATACACACACTCTAAGAAGGGTTTCCTTTAGGACAGAGCAAGCCATTAACTTTCAAAAGCTTTCACTCCTTGTGATGAGAATGCTGAATATCAGGCCAGTCATACATGAATGTCTGTTTATCCCAGTATGCTGGTTTTTGTTATTAGTAGGAGATGCTTAAAAAAAAAGTGGTAAGAAATGTAAGTAGAGAAAAAGCCTTCCCGTTGTGCCTTCCTGGCTTTTGGCAATCAGAAGTTTACAGACTTGCTTTGCTAGACACAGCATCTATGCTGCCAGTAATGTATGGGACTATCACACATTTGAAACACATCCATCTTGTAAATGTGAATTTAGAACATTTGAGAGTATAAACAAACACAACTAGGCCAACCACCACTTTACAGCATATGAAATATGCTATATGACTCATATATATAGCATAGAATATGACTCAGCTTTCTGCAGGATTTTATTTCCTAATCACCATTAGCTTAATTCCAAACCTATCAAAATGGTCCCTTGCAAAGTCTGTTCTTGTCAGTAAGAAACTCTGGTTATCTAGGAGCATTGGGAACAGAAATGTCTTCTATAAATAGAAGACTTAGGGGTCTTCAAATGAGGATAGGACCCACTTCTACCAGATATCTTAAAAACAGCTTTCCCGAGCACGCACAAGATAGCAGAGGTAAGACAAACTGGTCTGAAAAATCTGGTGCATTTCCAAATGTAAGAAAGAGAGAATTTTTTATTTTGAAATACTGTTTACCATTGCTTTTGGGGTTTTTTTTATGCATCATAACAACTCTGCAGTCACTTAGGCTAAAAATGTGAAACGCTGTTAACAGCAATAACAGTCTATTATTACTTTATAAACATTTAAAAGAAAACAAACCTTATTTTAATCGAATCCTTTCTACACACTCCCATGGGTTATGTGGGTATTTTTTGACATGTCTAGTGTGCTAAAGCATAGCACATGCCATTGTAAGGGGGCATTATGTGAAAGCTAATACATTTTAAAAAGTAGCTCAACAGTCATTTTAATTACTGTCTTCTTCTGAGTCCTTCAGCCAATTTTTCTGGATTTATAAGTTCCTTCATTGAGAGTGTTCTCTGTGGGTTATTTTACTCTGTTCTTTGCAATCATTTGCAAGGCAAACAACCATGGCAAAGAGACAAGGACTTTTGCCTACAAAATGTAGTCTAAGTTAGACACAGTATCATAAACAAATAGAGCAGGACCAATAACTGAGGAACAGAGGAAATCAATGACAGAAAAGGGAAAACAGCCCTTTTCTTCTTGCATGTACACTGTAAATATTTATTTTGGTCTTTTTTTTCCCCAATACAATCACAGGTGTGAGGAGAAGTGGTTTGTGCCAGCCCAGTGTATTGACAGAAAGCTAGCTGCTGAAAGTAGAGGTTTAAGGAGGAATCTGAAGGAGGTAAGCCAACACCATGGGGGCTGTTTACTAAGCCAGATTTTATCTGCAACATTAACTACCGAGTTAAAATAATGATGGTGTCACTGCAGTTGAAGTTGTGATTAAGTCACTGGGCCGGGGAGGGAAGTTTTGTGCCATCAGACCACCCGCTGCCACCCGCTGTTGCACCTGCCACTTCCAGTGTACAGCCACCTGCAAGACAATGCCTTTGGAGAGAGAAAATAATAAGGGTAAGAGTTTTATGAGGAGGAAAAAGCCCCCTCTGTGGATCTTAGTGACTGTATCCAGAAGGGTAGGGGAAAGGGGAGACAGAGCCTGAAACAGAAGAGGGTATGTGATGATTCAGATACCCATTCAGATGATATCACCTACCAATGGAATCAGTAGTGAAAATTAAAGTTGCTTTCTTCTGATATGGCTGTAAACAAGCTCTCTTCTGGGCATACTTCAATGCCTACTTCTCATTGCAGACCAGAGGGTATTCCTGAGGAAGGAAGGAGCTCAGTGTGTCTGGCCTTGCACCTCTATAATATTTGGATGTCTCAGAAATACTTTTAGGATGTTATTTTGTTAACAATATATTATTACTCAAAAAATCCATGAAAAAAAGAATCAAATCCACAACCAAAACCCGAAACCTTTGGAAGGTTCATAGTCTCACTGATACATGAGGTTTATAGAAGATATAAATGTAAATATAAGTTTCAGTGCCCAAATACAAATCTGGAAGACTGAAAAGTATAGATGTGAGAAGTTCTCCAAGGAGTTCAGGTGATGGAAAGGGAGTGGGAAGTAAGAGTAAGTTAATTGTCCTTGGTGTCTTTTGAAGAGCTTTTCATAAACATAATGAAAATACTGCTTCTACCAAAGCATTAAATAAACAACAGTTACAATTGTCTAAACTTCAAATTGATCACCAGCAATGTGGGACATAATAATTATTCTCTTTTACATAGCAGATGATATGTTCTTTTTTATTTTCATATATATGCATACACACACCACCACATACACATGCTCTTAAAATAGCAATACTGCTCATGTAAAGTACCCACCTGCTTCTCAAAACAGAAGTTCTTAAGCAAGGAACTAAAATTAGGAGTCCACATCCTAATTGTGTTATCTTTCTAGCTTCTTTCTTTTATATATATATATACACATTATAGATTTATCTATATATCTGAATGCAACTCACATATTACACAAATGCAGGACTTCCTCTCCTTACTGTAATTCCAGTGTAAGACATAGATTTCCTTGCAGTCAACAAATAATTCCTTTTTTGACCTTACTCACACTTATTTTTTGAGGTGTCTTTTGCATAGGTTGTAAGAAAGATTCCCCAAAATGAACCTTTTTATTGTGCTTAATTAAAAGCTAATAAAAATAAGTGTGATTTATATTTGTCTGACTAAATATAGATATCAGTTTCTTAATCACCATAAATCATAATGTAGATGTAGTTAACACTTGAAGTAGTCTTTTTGTGCTCTCATTTATGTTCAATGAAATGAAATAAGCACTTACAGAGTATGATTCATGTAATCCTAAAATAGATGAATAGATCAAATAACTCTTATCCTTAATGTATCTTATTTCTCTCTATTGGCTCTAAAGGGAATCTCAGGAGACTGCCTCAGATAGAGACAGCTGAAACTGGTGAATCCCACCTTATCAAGCCTACCAGTGACGGCTCATTTATTTAAAGCCTGAAAATTGTGAAAAATGTCATATTTTTTCATGATGTCTACGTATGCATATAGCTGGATCTCTAAGGATAACCCATTTACCCAACTTCATATCATGCCTCAGTCCCCTTGAGTTAACTGCGATTACAACTCTACTGTAAAAAAACAGTTGCCTTAGAAAGTAGGAAAAGAAGTAGGCCAGTAATGAATCTTCTATTACACCTCAAACTGAGAATTTAAATTAGATAAAATTAAGCTGAAGTGCAATCCTTTTCTTTTTCTTTCATATGATAATTGTACAACATTCCTCCAAACTCTTTGACCCATGAGCTGTTTTACACTTTCAGGGCAAAGAATTAAGATCTTTAACACCACTGTGATTTGTTTTTACTACAGTGCCAGTGAGGTCACACAAATGGTTTACATCACTTTACTAAAGGATTAGCTCTTTAATGTTCAGTGCCTGATTATCTCCACCCTCCTAAGCCACACCTTTAATTATATGTAAATGTCAAAACATTTGACCAGCAAGAGGCTGATACCTATGTTTCATATTATATTTGTTTGTCCCAGCATGTCACTGGGACAAGTTTAGGGAAAAGACCCTGCATCTTCTGCAACAGATGAACCTGAATTACTCTGCAAAGCTGTGAGGTTCAGCCCATTCTGTTGTTCAGAAGGCTGGCCATTTGGAAGTGTTTTACAGCTTTCATTAATAGAGAGATTTACTGAAGGCAGTAATATAAAATACAAATAGCTGAATCAGGAAAGCATTCTCTATGCTGCCAACACTGACACTAAATTCAAATTGTATATTTTCATACTTTACATCTGATTTTCCCTATTTTTGCAGTGACAACACATTTATCACCCAGTTCTGCTTGATGCATGAGGCTTGCTGTGCGAAGAGCAAAGATGGGCACCCCTTGCAGGGTGGTAAAGGAGGTGGATATCCCCACTGGAACTGACTGTGGAGGGACAACAACAGGGGAGAGGGCTGTTTTACAATGCATTCTACATGCAGTGGCTGATGCAATCCTTCTCTGGAATGCTTCTCAGAGGAAATCAATGTGTCTCAGGAGCAAAAGAGAAACCTTGTCTCCACTAATAAGTTGTGCACATAGTAGTAGACCTATGTTTACAAGACTGGTGTTTTACAGGCCTGACAGTAACTGCCCTGAAGAGGTTGCTGGGGGAAGCTGGTGGATTCTGGGACACTGAAGCTTTTAGCATTTTTGAAAATGATGTTATTTTTTTCTGTCATCTATGGAAAGGACTCTAAACAGCTTGAAAGTCTACATAGCTCTTTGCACCCATATCCTTAACAAAGCAAACTCCTTGCTAGATCTTTTTAGATCATTGTGTGTTGCCTATGATAAGTATTGCACTTTCTTCACTCTTGCCAAAATGGTAAGTGATGCAAGATCCCAGCTAATTAACTAGGAGACCTAGTCTGAGCCAAGCATCAGATCCCTAGAGATGAATTGCCCCTAATGCCCAGTTTCCCTGTATGAGAGAGAGTCACTGCACTATAAAAGGGCTTTGAAGATTCTTAAAATGTAGGTACGAATTTGGAGTCAATATTAGGTGGACTGGACTGCAGCCTACATTGACATTTGTACTGCTGTCTTTACAATTCTATTAAAGTTGTTAGAACTGCATCAGCAAGGGATTATGTCTGCCTGTCTGTAATGCATGCATTAGATCTGGAAAAGCAAAACCATAGTGGTTTACACACATATTAGTCTAGAAGCTTTTTTCCTGCTGTAAAATCATGAGTCCAATTGATGCTAATGCAGTTCACAAAATAACACATGAATATAGTTGAATTTCTTTTGATGTACAGTGTAATTATCTCAGAGATCAATAAGGGAGCTAAATGAAATTTACCTGCTACATGAGCACTGACATATTATTCATTCTTTTGACTATTGATCTGTAGTAGATACAAACTTTTTTTTCTTTTTAATTTTCTTGGACATTGTTACAACATTGCCTAGTCTGAAGCACATTATTTGAGACGCATGATTACCAGTGTCTGCTATCACAGTAATGGGATAAGAATTATTATAATTTTATTA
>JBCJKH010017386.1:0-27325 GCA_039877255.1 Loriculus beryllinus
ATTATTCTATGATGATTCTATGATTCTATGTATCACTTTTATATTCATAAGTTTTGTTCTGAGGCATTTTCAATTTAAATTTGTTAAGGAACATTTCCTGGCCCTCTTTTCTCCTGTGTATTAGCTCTACTAAAGCTGCTGAGCTGTAACTAGCAAGGACATCTCTTCACCTATCTTCTCTGTTCATACCATCACCATAAGACCCCTACAAACTGGACCTGTTACAGAGACCTCTAAATCTAATAAAACCAAAAAAAAAAAAAAAAAAAAAATTACACAAGTACTAGTGAGCAAATGGAAATTAAATCAACATTTGCTCTCCGGTGGTAAGCATTACCTAATTCCCCAGAAGTCTGTAATGTTCTTTCATATTTTAGTTATCTTGATAATCATCTTCTTTGGTGCTGACATGAAAAACTGATAAGATTACACCAGTACTGAAAGAAAGCTGAAGTGCTTTTGATTCAGTGCACCCTCTGTACACAGCATTATATGCTGCTTTCACATATTAGCACGGAAAGGTATTTTTACATATAAAAGATACTTTTACATGTTTTTCAAAGGATAGCCACTTAACAACATCTTCTTAACCAAGAATTACTAATGGTGGGGAGCTGGGGAATGTTCATTCTTGTCGTTTTGTTTTACTCTTTTGTCTGTAATAAATATTTTAAAATTATGTAATTGACAATTTGAATATGATGCCGGTGCTTACTCTATAAGGCAGTTTGAAGTATAACCATGAGGTCTTACAACACAAGTATTTTAATGTCTTCCATATCTTTTTAATTTAAGCTTTTGTGAAAGCAAATCTGCTGCTATGTGAAAATATAACTTGTCCATGCCTGTTCTGTAAATTTCCCACTTGGGACTTCAGATACGAGAGGATATAAACCTTTCTTATTTAAACAATGGGCTCGATATCATTTTGTTTGCGGGGTCACAAATAGCACAGTAGTTTGGCTTCTTTTTTGGATTATGCCCAAATATTCACCAAATGTAGTTTAAGGTAGGTATTGAAACAGCAGTTTTGTTATTATTGGCTGAAACTGACAACTGAAAGCTTAGCTGAGTGTATTTAATATTTTTTCATTCCAGTGGTCAATCTCCAAATAAATAAAATTTTATTGACTACAACAAAGAGAGACTTTGTGGCATTCTCAACCTAACTGATATGCAGAACCACTGGAAAGGGTTTTGGATATTCAGTAAATTAGTGTTTTGGAGGACCTGTGATTTGGTAGGCAATGAAAACCCTATTTGATTTAGTGTTGAGTAATTTTTATAATAAATGTCAAATAAATCTCAGAGGGTCTTTTAAAGGACAAGTTAAAAACCCCAATATAAATATGTGAAATTGAATGTATAGTTGTAAAATGGGGTAGATATATAAGTATCAACCTGAACATCAGAAAAACTTTTACAGTTCTCTGTGTACCATAAATTTGTATTCTAATATTTTTAAAATTAAAAACGATCTCCCTGTATATGTTTCTCATCTGGTCTCCATATTTTCTGTTTAGGAGTGTCTTTAAAATACATTTCATCATACTCATGATAATACTTTACACCCTATCATCTAAAATAGATAATGAAATGGAGAATAAATTTAAGATCTGATCCTATGGCTGAGCCACACACTCACACAGTACATCTATTCATCAGTGACAGGATCCATCTGCATACAGTGATTGCCCTGAAATTATAGCAGCTCTACCGAACAGTTATTGGAGTCTCACTAGTGCTTACACCATATAAATGTAATTATATCCATGAACACTGAAATCTCCAGAAATTAAATAGTACACTGGAGAACAAAACCAGTACTGTAGTACCAAGGAAAGAGCCAGGCCTCATTATCAAGTTTGACCTTTCATGTGAAGTGAATTACAAAACTGTTCATGGGCTTAAATATTTACGAAGATTCCTCATTCAATTAGTCTCCATTTGATAGGGCAGCATCCTTCTTTCGTATGACAAAAAATTCCAAATCTGACTCAGATTTGAGAGCACTGGGACTTCTTGGGAGTGCTGAGTGCCTTACAGGCACTGAGGCCACGAAGTGTCATAATTTCTAAAGACTATCAAATAATTAGGTAAATCTATTCAATGTACTTAAATAAATAGTAACCCAAAATCTTCAGCTTGTCAAGGAAAGTTATGCATGCCATTAAATTTAAGCAGTAGAACAGACTTCTCATGCTTGTTCAGTATAATTGTGCAGGTTTTATAAAATAATATTTATGTGGTTATTACTGTCAAGCAAAATTGCTTCACCAAACTTGAATATATGTAATAATTTAGAAAACTCCATATCTCTAACCTATCACTTACTTTTTAATATGATATATGAAGATACATATTAAAAGAGAGGAAGTATTTTTATGGTTCATTTTCAATCCATTATTTTCAATGACAAAATTAAGAAATGGCTTATAGATCTTAAACCTCAGGAGCCTCTTCCTGCTAGTCAGTATGTAATTACTTTCATGTTAATGGGTAATGCATCATCAGAGCAACACTTAGAAGCATACAAATTTACTGAGTGCACTTTACTGAACTTTAAGTCTTAAATTAGCAATATACAGATTATCAAAGAAGGAGCTATTAACAACCGGCTATTTTTAGCAAATGTTAATGCTAGAATATGTATTAAAAGCTGTGTAACTCTCTTTAAAATTCACTATAAGGTGTTATTTCAGAAGACAGAAAATGCCATCGTTCAAAATAGTAAAGAGTTTGTGAGTTATTTGTTGCTCTTTTGGCAACACTAACCTGTTAACTAACATTCATGTATCTGACAACAAAACATCAAGGGACACATTTGTAATAACGGCTTAAATTATTGCAGTGGTTTTTTGTCACTTAAAGGATATTTTCTATCACTTGTTCATCATACAACCAAAAAACAAAAAGGAGATTTTGTGCTCAGTGATGTTACCACATCTTCCTCACAATATATATGAAAAACATATCTTTCATTATCCATTTAGACTGGTTTGGTAACTGCCTGTAAGAATAGCTGAATTGCATGAAGTGAAAATGAAGCAGCTACATCCATAGTTTGGTTTTATGTTTATAGTACATACTGACGTGATTGTCAGGAGTAAAGGAGAAAGGGAGAAAAGATCCATATGAACACATTCAGATTTAAGTTTAACGTTCAGTCTCATAGTAAATATTTTTTCTATAATCAGCAAAATAATAAAACCTTAGTTTCTAGAAAATCTGCATTTTTTTATTAGACACCTTAGTGCTTAAAAAAGTGTGAACTGCAGTTGAAACTGTTTTATTAGCTGGGGAAAAGCTTCATTTAGAAATTACCATCTTCCCTGTAGCTCTTCAGTGTTTATGCCTAATGAGCATATGCTAACTTGGTTCACTTAAAGCAGACATTTAGTCTTAGCATTCTGCTTCACTCTGTTTGTAGGAATGTTTAGTGTATTACCCAAACTTCCACCAAATTTGGTCAGTAACATTCTAATCAAAAAACCATTTGGCAAGGGGAGATGGAACAGACTGCATACACATGTAAACACAACGTGATGATACAAATCACATTCGCTAGCAAAACCAACCCATAAAAGCATGATCCAGAATCCTAGGGCTACCCATTCCATTCATACCATTTAGACAGAGAAAAAGGTGTAGTTGTAGCCATAGACTGGCAGACAAACTTGCTTTTCCTCAGCCACTAGCTGGATCTTACATTAGATTTTTTTTTTCCTTCCCAATGCAAAGCCATATTTTGGTTTTGGGAGTTGTGGTAAGACAAGATAGGACATTCATAATGATTCCTCACTAGCTACTGTAGTACTCTAACAAAAATGTGTCAGCACAGCATCAGTGAATCAAAAATAACTCCCTGACAAGCTCTGTCTCCCCTGTTCTATGTTAAATGAAGTTCATGTTCAGGAAAGAACAGGACCTTTTATTTATGGATTTAATCAGGGAGATATGGGAATTTTTTCAGTACTACGGCTGACCACATGTGTGATTGCAGGCATCGAAAGCTCAGTCCAGTGGAAAAAATGCCTAGGACAGAAGCCTGACTGTAAGCTTTAATATTCTTTGCTTTCTAGACTGATTAATTAATCACATCATTGTGTAAGCTACAGAATGGGTCATTCACTACTGAGTTTCCTTAGCTTGTTTGATATTGTAGGTGTAAAGATGAAAAGTAGACAGCATAGCATATTTGGAAATTACTATCCTATACAGAACTTATTTTTCAAGCTTTGTTTGAAAGCCTAGAAGGAGGCTACAGTCTGCGTGCTATCCTAACAAAATTAACCAAAATAAATTAGCTGGACTCTAACAAGTTCTACACGATGACCATGAGCCACAGGCACCGATTTCTTGCTCACTTCCAAACATCATTAGAGACTAAGCTGCAGCAAAAGGCTCTCCTTTGATTATAGTTTTCTATTGTTAATCCACCTACAAACCCTGTGAACTATGCTTCTGTGAACAGATTGGTACAGATGAGAGACCATTCCACACAGAAGTTCTTTTGTTTCAAAAGAGAGTATGTTTCTTCATAATTAATAGAATTCATACTTAAAGTGGAATATTTTCAAAGAAGATGGCTACTTAGACTAAAAAAAAAAAAAAAAAACCAAAAAAGAAAAGCTGTGAAATGAACTTTTCTTCTCATTTAATGAATGTTTTTCATTTATTAGTAGTATTCTGAACATGCTGCCTGGAGCTGAACATATCTTCTCATGCCAGCTTTCAAGATGAAAAGTAGTTATTGCAATTTTCATATTTAAAAATATGCTGACTTAATGTAAAATTAGCAATCCTTTGAATAGTAAACTTATGCTTGAAAACACACCTGAAGTACCTTAAAGACAATTCCACCATGTGCACAATGACATATTTGTTCAACTGTCAAAGAAAAATAGACTTATCGAAGAAAAATATAACAGAAGGCCACCCTGATATTAAGAAAAAATTCTTTGAGTTGTCCATGTACTGTGAATCCCAACTAAATATTCATGCAATTCAGGTACTTTATTTCAGATAGATCTGAATTTTGTTGTACATTTCTATACTCTAGATGGCTTGAACTAGCCACTTTCAGTAAATATTTTCTAGAGATTTTTGTTGCGCAATGCTCATTAATGTTATGCTAAGTATCACAATTATACCACCCATAACACTCAATAAATGCTTTGCAACTACATGTTATCACAGTGATTAACACATTATTGCATGAAAACAATATTTGGGATTCAGTGACCCTTTGATTTTTGATTCATACACCTGGTTCCAAGGTTTTCTTTTACTGTGATTTTATTGATTTCTCACAATAATTTAAGGAATTTTCCTCCTTTTTTTTTTTCTTCTTTTTCTGAAAAGTATTGTCTCCGAATTATTTTGAGTACACACTTTTCTATTGATCTATTACCAGCTACATTATTAATTACATTATTAAATTTAGGGGCACTCAGAAATCATCAAAAAACATCCTGGGCTGACTTGGCTTTAATGGTCGTTTCTTTTTCTCACTGTTTCTAATCCTGTGAAATAAAATCCAAGCTGTAATGAACCCTAAACATAAAAAATTTTCCTCTGCTGCCAATGCATCAAACCCAACCAATACACATGCTTCTTTCCTGTCCTCATCTCAAGCCAAACAAATAATAGTCGTGCTGCTGTTTCTCCTTTATGCACTTAAGGCCACCAGGTTTCTAATCAGCAGTAGAAGATAACTGCTTTATAATTATCACTTTACTAGCTGCAAATTGCAGGAACTTTCTGCTCCCATATTTAGTTTATTCTCCATTTCTCTCATTAGTGATGTGTGGGAACCTAACTATTTCCTTGAAAAAGTTAATCTTTCAAATTATCCACCAGTTTTTCACTTTGCATATTAGCTGGTATTTCATTTAAGGGAAAATGTGGAACTTGCAAGGAATGAATATTAAATTGTTAACAGAACATATCTGCCTTTTTTGTCTGATGAAAATGACTTTTAAGAGGGGTGAATATGTAATTTCAGGTATATGAAAAGTATTGCCTGTCCAGGTTGTGGCATTTTGTGGCTAGATCCAGCACTGATACTACAGTGGGTACATGTGAGGTGTCTGGCACCAGGATGGAATTCAGAATGAAGACTGAAGGGCAGTGACACTCAGACAGGGAAGGGTCTGGAGTTTGAGTGCTTGGTGCCCAAGGTTATTTATGTGGATTTTTTAACAGATGGTCATTTATGTAAGATAAGTAACAGGCAAGATACTTTGGAACTACAACCCAGGACTGCCTCTTTTTAAGTACCCTAAATGTTAGCTATACCATCAATGTTCCTTTCAAAATGCCACCTCCTTCTAGCCCATGAGATCCCCAGCTTTCTACCCTCTTCCCTCCCTCTTTCTGCACACCAGCTGCTATTGCTGTCTATCACTGGGCTTTTTTCTCTAGGAAAATGTATGCTTATACAGACATAAACATAGAAACTGTTTCCTGAATTAACGTGGTAATCTCCTGACTCCGGTATAAACTTTGAAGTTATGCTGGTTTGAGTAGGAGGTTGGGCTAGATGGCCTCTAGAGGTCTCTTCCACACTACATTTTTGTGTCATTCTAAGGTTATGTGAAAGAGATTGTGACTCATTTCATGGCTGTTATAAGGCAACTTTAACCACATGTATGAAAGATATTATTTCAGGATGAGCATGCCAAGTAGATCAGAGGATTCTGCCAGTTCTCTGGATCTCACTGAGGCTTGACAGGGGCTAAACAGGGGATTGACTTCTTGCAGTTCTTGGTGGGACAGCTCTGTTGGGTGCCAAAACCATAGTTTCAACACAGTAACCTATCAAATGTAGAAACTTTCAAAGTCTATCCACCATGAAGTGGGAGTTCTGGACTTTAGAGCTGTAGTCTAGAGAAATCAGGTTTGCCTAAGTGCTGCCTACACCTTTTGTTTTTATTGGTATAACTTATGCTGTAGGGCATTAGTTCTTACACTGGCAACATATTCATAAAATTAATTATTTTCTGTGCAAACTACAACGAACTACAATGCAGTCTGAAGGTCTGTGTCTGCCTATTCCCTCTCCCCCTCCTTCTCCCTCCTTTATTAACACAAAAGAAGAATGTTGCTTTGGAAAATGGACTAGTATTAATTAAAAATAAAAAATAAAAAAATCATGTATTCCATTCTATGTTAGCATCACAGAACAGATCACTGAGTATTTGGTTCAAGGCAGTAACAAAAAAGAGATCACACAAAACGCTGATTACTCAAAAGTATAATTCATAGTTACTGGATACTTTTTCCCACGTCAGCACAGTCAGGCAGTCCCTTTTTCAGAAGGGTAGATCTTGGGGGAAGGACATGGACTAATTAAGGATGCATCCAGGTTACGTGCTTTGAAGCAGCTGGCTTTCCGACTGCTCCATTTCTACCATATGTTGTGAAATCTTCTCAAAACACTGCAGCAGTTCAGATGCCTTAGTCTATTCAGCTGTCACAAAGAGAAGAGGTTCTACTGGAAGGAAGGAATATTTTGTCTTTCCCAGTTTCTGTGAATCTGTAACTATATTGGAAATTTTATTACTTGATGCAATTGCAAGTAATTCCAGTGAAAATGCCATGTCTTCTTCTGAAACTAATTAAAACACTGGGCTTTATTTTCTGCTTCCTTGTACTTTGCATGGCTACTTGCTCTGGTGAAAAGAACCTGCTCTCCAGTTTTGGTGACATCTTTGCACAGGTATAAGTAACTACCCTGAGACTGGGGTATTTTTATTAGTTTTGTCATCACCATGATGTTCTCTACTTCTTTTCATATACAGTGTGTCACACCTCCTAAAGGATAATAAATTACAACATGTATACTATATCTATAACTTCACCTGTAGTAATTACAAGGATTAATTCTATAATGACAATAAAAGATGGAATTTTATTGCATGAGGGTGCTGAGTGTGAGTGTAAACAAAGGGAATAATTCCTACATAAGCTACGTCAACTGATCATTGAGAACAGGAATAGTAAATGATAGAAAAAATAAAATTCTCACTTCATTAGGAACCAATAACATAAACTTTCCATACGGTATCTAGGGAATGTTGGCTCTGCTTACCCTTCAATTTCATTATTATATATATGCCTTGCTCTGTAGTTGGAAGACATATCAAAATTCTTTTCCCTTAATTTAGAATTTTCTTCTTCAGGTCAGCTTGCATTCCAAAATGAACAGTCTTGAAATGTTGTTTGTGTGAGCTACTGCATGATGTTGTAAACAGTATAGAGTGTCAGCTGAATCAGACTGCTGAAAAAGTATAAATCAATAATTTGATTTATTTTTAGGTCTTATATTGTTCCTCTCTGTCCTAGATGCTGCTAAATGCTGACCTGAAGGTCAGTTTGAAGTCATGATCACATAATAGTTCTTTTTATATCGACAGCTGAGACTGGCCTGGGGGGACATTTTTACTTATTTCTTAATCCTTTGGGGAGCAGAATAGAGTCTGGCCAGATTACAAAATTATGCAGTGAAACTACAAAGTCTGTCACTTCATACGTATCTTCAACCTTCACGGAGAGCACAGAAGAGCTGTGGGTGTTCAGAATGCCTGCAAATCAGATTACAATCTCCAATCATCATTGTAGTCCATTAAGGTATATAGTTATAGTTCTGCCATATAACCAGTTTTGGTATATATTTCCCACAGGTGGTGGATGATGAAACTGATTTTAAAAGTATTATTTACAAGATGATTAAGGACCATAGAGTTTTACCTTCCTATAAGTCAGTTATTGGGACAAATCATAAACAACAGATGCACACTGGGTCTTTCAACCACATGCTATATCTCAACAGTGATAAATTTCAAAGATATCAATAAACTCTGAATGTTAATGATCAGGGCTCACAAAACAGTTTTTCTTAAACTACACAATAAAGAAATAATTTATTAGCTTATTAACTAGTCCAGCTATAGTTTGTTGCCAGTGTTAATCTATGGGTATTCAGGAATTCTCTCTTTTCTTTGAATATAACCAAACATATTGCTTATGTATGTACTACATATGTAATCTTCATGATGCTCTGAGTCTGTTCACAATAGCGTTCACAGCTTTGGACTCATAAATCAGCATGAACTGCATGTCTAAGAACATTTAAATTAGATCAGTATTAAACAGAATAGAAACCCGCTTACTGTTGCACATATACACGCTGTAGTTGGAAGGTGAGAAGTCTTCTTTATGAATTCATCAAAAATGTTAAGGTTCAGATGTCAAATTTTTGTCCCACTGCTTTGTTTAATAAAAGTCTACTTTTTGTGCTTCAGGAAAGACGTGTCTCTTTCTAACAATCAGTGTCAGGACCCCAAATGAACCTGTCAGTGCAGAAGAGTGCAGAAATTGTACTGCCCCCTGAACAGACTGTATAATAAAAAAAATAACATAAAATAATAATAAAAAAATAATTTAAAAAAGTAAGCGGAGACTCTTCTAGAAGAGAGTCTAGCTTAGCACCTCTGGAAATTATAATGTGAAACATTAAAAGAAAAAAACTTATAGTAAAGCAAATTGGAAACTTAACTTTTACTTTAGTGACATATATCTACATTGCGGTATGACAATGCCAATTTTTCAATAGGGGTTATCTGTCGGCTATTACTGGGCTAATCTTCTGAGTAAAAGTCAATGTTATACTGAAAGGGGCATTCATAAGATGTTATGCTACTTGTTTTGATCAGTAAAGACCAAGGTGAAAAGCCAAGAGATTGAGGTGTCTACTTATTCAGGACCACCCCATGTGCAGAACTTCACTGCAGGCTATAACTTAAGGCAATTTTCTTCTTTTCATAATGTCCTAAACATTCCTGCTAATGAGTAAGACAATATTGTGAGGGTCTTTGCATTAGAATTTATAACCTATCTCTTTTTGAAGACATTAATTTTTTGTATTATTTAAAAGGTAAGATGCTGAAGATTCTATCTATTTATTTATTAAATTGTGCAGTAAAATCTTGTTATCTCCACCTGCATTTCAAATTTCACATTTGTCACTGAAACTGTCAATCACTGGCCCACAGCATCATCTGTTCCTTCCAAAATTATTTTCTAAACTTTATACTCAAGTTTGCTCCTAATTTATTTCACTACAATCTTACTGCTAAAGCACTTCTCTTTAATTGCTTTCCGAATCTGTATCACTTGCTTTAAACACAGTGGCTATGTCTTTTTTATTTACTTTATTCATTATTCTTCCTCTACCTTCTGAAGGTAGTTGTATGCCATCCCCTTCTTTTTCACTGTCTTCACTACCTGAATTACTTCTCCAGACAGTGCATGGTAGCTGTCTGTCATCCCTGGAAAGAAAAACTTCTTCCTGTGCTGCTAATACTTAGCTTGTGATATTATTGATGCATGAGAGAGAATCCAGAGTGCAGTGATACAGATGCAAGGATCACTGATACGTTAGTGTGGTGCATACCAGAGTCCACGTCTCGATATTTACAGTTGCACAGTGAGAGGAGTAGTAGAAATATCAGGTTATAGCAGAAGTACCAAATTTCTCAGCAAAGCTGAGAAAATAAAAAGGTGAGAAATACCCCAAAATGAGTACAGAAAGAAAGATGGATGGATATTTGAATGGTGCAATATGTGACTGGAAGCGGCCTTCCATGTCACTAAATCCTGCAATCCCAGAAAAGCACATCATGCTATCTGTCCCTTTATTATATTTCTCAGGTTCTGGCAACATTTGGAATTCCTGCCCTAATTTCTTTTATTAGGAGACTACTTCAGAATGTCACTACTCTGATTATGGGTGATCTTTTAACTTACCATGGCCGTTCTATACTCATATTGCCCTCTGTACAGTTTTGATTCTGTTTCAAAGATTTACGTGGACTATTTCAGCATGAAAATATCTTAATTATCTCATCTGACATTTCTGCCATATTCTGTTTTAAACACTGTGCTCGAACCTTCCAAAACCACTTTTGCATTATTCTGCAGATACAAAATAGATCTATGGGCCTATGAAGAGTTTTATGAAGAGAGTTAACGGCAGACATGCAGAGAAGCCTTCGAAGTTTATCAGAGCCTGACTCTGATAAAACATATTGAAATCACTGGGGATTAGAAGCATAAAAAGGACTCATAAACAGGACTAAAATAAACTGCTTTCATCTTCTAAATGTCTATTTCATTAATAACTAGCCAACTAGATCTTTGATTATTAAATTCAGTAGATCTAAATTTATTTATATCTTCTAGGAGTTCTTCCCTAATCCTAGAGTTTAGCCTGCAGTTGCAACTAGAACCATCGATAACTGAATATAGTAAAAGAAAAAAGGAACAGCTGTGAGAAATTCTTGATAACTATGATGAACGGCATAGTATCAAGTTTACTATGTAAATTGTACTCTGCACATTGGTTGTGATAGTTCTAGAAAAGGACATAAACCAATGCCAAATTAAATTGGAAGTCTTTTGCGAAATGTAAAAATTTTATACGGCATTTCAAATTTAACTTTAAATTTTGTTAGTATCAATGTTTCTGGAAAGCTTAGCTGATCCAAGACATTTCTATAGGAACTTTTGATAATACCTAAGTTGTGTGGAGAATAAGTATACTTGTTATTTATTCATTCATTCATTCGTTTACTTAATTTTACCCATAACAGTGTCATTAGTACATAGAAACTTGGCACTCTGGCACTAATTATCCAGTAAGAATTTTGAAAAGAAAAAAAAAGCTAACTAATAAATCAAGCTTTAGTTATGCTTACTTATAAAAATTAATTTTTTTAATCAAGCTTGACTTTTTGCCATAGTATCTGTGAAAAGATTTTTATGTAAGACTACAATAAATAATTTAAAACATATCAAAATGGATCCAGAAGCGATCAAATCTCTCAAAACTGTCCAGGGAAAAAAGTATAGTGGTTACAAATTCAAGTTATGTATCAAAACCAAAATATATAAACAATAAAAATCCAATTACTTTTTAGGCTGTAACTGATCTCAAAATAGAACTGATAGAGCTTTTATCTCTATTTCTCTAGGAGCGTATACAATACATTCCTTTTTATATTCATCAAAGGAATAAGAGCATGGACATCATCTGGCATAGTACCACTGTAGAGAAGCTGCAGTCTGCTCTGAAGGCAGGTCAGCAGTAAGTCAAAAGCTGCTCTTGACAAGATCTTCCTTACACAATCTATATCTTCATTCTAATACAAAGCACTTCTAACTTCTCTCTGCCTGTCAGTGGATGGGATTCAAGGACTGACACTCTGCTTACTAAGGCTATAATTGGAACTAGATGATCTTAAGGTCCTTTCAAACCCTAACTATCCTATGATTCTATGATACTGTCATGTCTTAATTTTTTTTTCAGTATGCTGTACTTTGATAGCCTGTCCTAGCCAATCTCCATATGACATTACAACACAAGTGTAATAATGACACCGAATTGAGCTGAATATTTCTATTTCCTTCAGAGGGCACTGTATCTGTCTTAGAGTGAAGAAATATGCTATCTTGGGTTGTTTTCAGTTTTGTTTCAATTGCGTGCCTCATTCCCAAGTATGACAGAATATATTATATATCCAGTCCATTCAGGTATCTGCTTTCCATTTTAACAGCCTTTTTGATATACACATATAGAAGAGATGCACAGGAAAGAGCATTATGAGAAGCCAAAGAACTGGGACAGAAATTACAAGACATAATTGTGATCCCCATAACACTGGCACAATCACTGACCATGTGTTATCCTGATGTGCTTTGCACTAGTCAGCAATTTGTAAAGCTGAGAAAAAGAAAAAAGAATGAAACTAACATTTATGAATGACAGGAATCACTGACATTAGTGAACTTATTTGGAGCACTTTGTGCAGCTTTTTTCATTGAAAAACAGAAGAAAAAAGATAGAGTTTGTTAGCAGTATCATGTAATGTGAACTATTTCATGTGTGACTGAATTGGAGGTAAAATAAGTAATGGCTTAAGCCCTTCCAATTGTCTTGCAAATCATTCATGAAAAAAGTATCAATCCATTGAATACAATGATAATTGCCTCCACAAAACTCAAAAGGGACTAAAATAATGGGTATTACCTTACCTGGGTAACCTTCTCTGTTACATTGTGCGTTCGGTCTTTCACCTTAGGTGCAATAATTGCTTTCTCCGAAGAAGGAGGAGATGAAGATTTTTTTTCACTTTTGATATCTGAAAAGTTCAGTGTGAGCTGAGGAATTTTGTTGATTGTACTGTATTTGTTGAGATTTGAATCCGATGTGGATCCCAATAGACTTGACTTGATATGATTAAAAGGCCCTGAAAAATAAGAACATATGTTCAGTATTTGACAAATACAGAGAAATAAGTTATCATTAATGTTTAAGTGGGATATGTCAAAGCGACAAGGGATACTTGTTAATAAATAATTTTACAAATTATCTACATTTTAAAAATGACTGTTTCTAATGAGAATCAAATCTAGTAGTGGATGTGAATATAAAAATTCCTTTACAAAGAGTGCTCAATATTTTTCAAAAAGTCAGTGGATTGCAAAGTACACAATGCATCCAGCCTTGTTTTTATGCTACTGGATATGCTGGTATGCTCCATTATAATGCTGGTTGAACCTAAAAGCTATATTGTCATTTCTTTATGAAAGTGGAAACAAGAGACGCAGTTATATAGATGTGTCTGGACTGAGCAAAGACTCTATTATCACATCTGTACTGTTGCTCATGCTTACATGACAGTTAAAAAACACCTTTTGGTAAACTGGAAAATTGAGTAGACCTCTGCTCTACCTCTGTTGACTCACTAAGTAACTCCATACTTAACCAATAAAAATATAAACCCCACATTGTCCTAAAAGCCTTTAATCTTGGCATATCACAAACTCACAAAATTTCATCACTTGTCATTGCCAACAAAATATTGAAAACAATAGGGATACCCACATATAGAATATTATTGAAGTATTTAATATAAACATACTACTTTAGTACCTCATGATAAATAAAAAATGCAGAGTTTGTATACTTCATGAGGTACATATCCACTATAATTATTCTTTTCAATATTGGACAGAGTTCTTTGTGCAACAAGAAAGCAATATAACAGATCAGAATACTTGTTTTGTACTTTCTTCATAATTTTGGTCCAGAAGCCAAAAGTATTCACAGCAAGAAAAAATTTCTTTTGAGAGTAATACTGGTAACAAAAGAACTATGAAGAAGTTTAGGCAGCAAGAGCTAGACCCTGTTATGGATTTAAGAAATAATCCAGGTGTTGGAGTCAGTTACCATGTGTCTATGTCTGGGATCCAACAGTACTTCTCAGATCCACACGAGAATCTTACTGCATCCTATTACTATTACAGGCAACAATGTGATGCTTTTTCTTTTGACTGTTTTGAGGGGGCTTTTTTTGGTCTGCCTAGAGGGAAATAAGAATGGGTGCTATGATTAAGGAATAGCCAGTGGGACAGGATAAGGCCTATGGAGTAAACTGCATAGTCAACAGCAGAACAGCTGCATTGTGTTTGTAATGTGTGAACAAGCGAAATTCAAAGCAACCAGCTGCCTGGAGATAGCTGGAGGGAAATGTTTCAGGCAGTACTCAATTTTACATTTTTTTTTTTCTTCCTTTTTTTTAGTTTGCTTTCTTAGCTTAGAAGGATTTATACACACGCTTTCTACCTCCTAAATTCATGTTAATTTTATGTTAATCTGGGCTAGAGATAGAAATCTGCTACTACTCCATTTTGAATTTAGCCACTGTGCAGAAAGGAATTCAAGATAACAAAGGTAACATGATAACAATTTGAGTACTCTCCTGGGAGAGAGCAATCCAGTGGTTCTACTCTTAAGATTTCCTTTATTTTGTCCAAAGATCATCTGATGTGGGATACCCACAACTTTTTGTCTAAGTGCTCTAACCACTAAACTACAAAATCAGTTCTTTTCCTCCTTAGGCCAATGAACCTAGTGTATTATTTTTGGAACAATCTCGCTGGAAAAAAGAAGAAAGCACTACCTTTCTTCCACAAGCAATGCTAAAAAGCCTGGTACTGAGGACAGTGCCAAGTAATTGGAATATTATGCTTGGACATCTTTTGGCCCAGGTAGAACTTGAATCTATCTTTTACATCATCTACATGAGTCTGTACAAAAGTGGTTTTCGAAATAAATCAGGGCTGTCTACTCACAAATTAGGGAAGTGGCTAATCTGGCTAGTGTGTGTTATGTGTGTATGGTCAGACTGCAGGTTTTCAACTCTACTTCCCTACATAGTTATAGCAATTAATAGTTTTTGAATATTGACTAGATTTAGACATGAGCTTGGTCTCATTTTGGGGCTGTTTGTTAGGTGAACAAAATTCTTGATACCTAGGGAAGTCAAAGGTAAGAGGAAACTAAGGGAGCTTAGGCAAATTCATAATTAGATAGTAGAAGATTTAATTTTTTAATACTAACTTTATAGGTGTTTAAATTGTATTGAAGCTTTGTTTTCTGGGATTTAAATCTTTTATTGCTTCTATTCCAAAGGGAATTATTCTCCCCTTTGCTAACTAAGACTCATGATCTAGCCTAATATTAGACTTAACTGCACATGGGAATAAAACCTTGGTTTTTTTATCACCTTTTGATTTAGAAAGTGGTGATAGGTATGTATGTATCTCATCTATAATGGTAATTAATTGAAAGACATTACTAGCTTAAGTAGAGCCCAGGCTAGCAGCTATTGAGCTGGTACTTGACAGCTAGTGGACCTTTGCTAGCCTCTCTCCTAGCAGAAGCAGAAAAAGAGGGCCATAACAAATCACAATTACAGTTGACATTAATTGGCACCCTGATTGACAGTTTCAGCAGTGTGGCCAAGAATTGAATGAACAGGGAGAATGACATGTTTCTGCCTACCCTACAAAGGAGATTCTTTAAGCTTAAGTTTCAACTACCTGTTTTTACAGTAGGATTCAATTGTCCCTGCTTACACAATGCATTGAAAATTGACTTCACTCTCCTGAGCTGTCAATCCATAATCTTTCACCAGCAGTAAATACATTTATAAAAGTTGTTTTAGATTACAGAGACTGTATTTTTTTTCCCCACAACATTTTGCCAACATATACATGAAGCAAATGCAATGATTATGTAGCCCACAAATTGCTACAGAATCTAGGTCATGCACTGCATGCAGTTTAGAGAGAAGACTTTACTAGGTACACACACTTTTTGCATCATGCATGAAGTCACAAACCAGTTTTCAGACGTAGCTACAAACATTGCAATTAAACTGAATATGCTTGTTCTGAATTGCTTTCTAGAAATGGAGGAAGTCATTTAAGAATATGTTCAAATAGCTTCTAAAAGATGTAACTCAGTGCTGGTGAATAGGAAAAAACTGCACTAAATATTATTTATACATGAAATTGGCAATGAAGTTCATGCATGCACATTTTAATACTACATGAAGCTTGAAACCATACCCCCTGCCATCCAGGAACGTGAAACTAGTTTTAAGGAGAGAAAGGAGGAATAAGTGAAGATACTTCCACAAGGCTTCTGATTACCAACTACTTCATTTTTGAGATAGTTAACTGAAAACTAATCACCTTAAAACAACAGATGGTTAGTGGTTCCCACCCAACTTTGACAGGAAATCTCCTAGTAGCTTCAATAGAAGTTTTGCCTGAGTTAAGTAACCGAGGTAAAGAACTATGATATGTTCTATCTCCCTCCCTTCCTTTTTTTGGAATGAACTGATAATTAAGTCAGATGGCCGTTTAAGAGCTATGCCTTCACTTTTTCCAAGGATTGGTAGTTAGTGCTCTCAGAGGATAGTTAAGGGAATAACTACATGTTTAACAAATGTAATTTAAATGATGCACTTGGCCTAGAGAAATCAGCATGAGAATGTTGCATTTGAACATTTCATACAGCAGGCAAAGTAACATGCCATAAAGTGTGGCTGTCTGAAACACTGGAAGATACAATCCAGATGTATACTTTACCTTTGACATTGCGACCATTGTCTGGGTTTCAGCATAATAAAAGTGAAGAAAAGAGAGAAAAAAAAAAAGACAACTAAAATCTACATCAGAAAAAGCAGAAAATATTGCTTCAAAATATGTATGTAGACTTTTAGTTAAGATGAAATCACTTTGATAACTGAGAGATAATCTGTAGAAGTGTTTGTTGTAGATCAGCAGGTCATAGGACTGGCTGTGGCACCCCAGCTGCAGGTGACAGTGCAAACTGGACGACTGCATGGGTGTAGGGCTGTGCAGGTGGCCCTACACAGGCCCCATGCCTGCCCATGACTTGCAGGAGGAAAGGTTTTTGACATAGTAACAAGCTGAGCAGCACCTTTCTGAGCAACACTGAGGAGAAAGATGTATCTTAAAAGCTTCTTCAGCTCTTAGGTACCTTTCTGCAAAGTAACAGCGGGGAAGTACTCTGTCCTCACAGGCACACCTGCCCCTGAATCCTCTCATGACACCAGCCTTCTTTGGGGAGAATATTATTGTTCTTGTTGTTGTTATTATTTAATATTTTTGTAAAGAAGTTACACAGGTGGATAGGTAAGCACCATTGCTATTCATGGGTGTACAACATGACCCACAGGCTGCCTACCTGGCTGCTGCAGCTCGCTGTGGGTGTAATGCTGGGTGAGGTAGTGAAGCAGGTGCCCCTCTGTGCGGATGTATTCTTATGTATGTAGTCTTACATAAAAGTCTTTCCAGAAGGTGCCTCTCTGTGCGGCTGCCCGCTGTGAACATGTCGCCGGCTTTCAAAAGCGCACCGGGCTCGAACTGACGTTCACCTGCAGTTGTGCCCCACTGGTAGGCCACCGCTGAGGGCTGAGGTGGCTGTGCCCCTGTCCACCCCAGCGGCACGCCTGTCCCTGCAGTGGTCCCGCCTCAGCCCCGCTCTGGAGAAAGGCTATGGCCTTTGCTGTGAGGGGAACTGGGGATGAAGCTGGGCCTTGTCTGTGGTGTCATGTCACACCTGCTGCCTCTCTGGGCTTCCTCAGCTTCCCATGGACCAGGGAGTTTGGGACACTGAGCTGTAATGCACATTTTGTAGGCTGAGTTAGGCTCAAAAGCTTGGGCTTTTTCTCTTTTTTTTTTTTTTTTTAAGACTGCAGGGATGTGACTGAGGGAACTTTCTGAAGAGAATAAAATTCCTGAAGAGTCCCTGTGAACCGGTATGAGCCTGCAAAATCTGGATTGCTGGCATTTCAGGTGAGAAGGGCTTGCTTGGAGTTTGGGTGGTAGGTGGGAGACACAGCTCCTGCCCTGCTGCTTTTGCTGTAAATAGGCAAATTTAGAATGGAATTCAGTTGAGTATACTCGAATTTAAAATCCTAAATTGTCATTTTTACTGTAATACCTTTCAGCATGTAAGTGCCACAGCTATGATAATTTTACAATGATAGGTGACTAGGCTACACAAATTAATTTAACACATGAAATAATTTGTATTCTCAATTGTGTTATCTTGCGAGAAAAAAGTTTGACCATGGGTGAATGACTGTAGTTAATATTGAGCTAAATAATGCTGTTCTGTCAGAATTCTGTTATGCTGGTTCAACTAAAATTACTTGTACTGGAAGAGGTGAAAAAAAAATTAAATGAGTCCTGAACTGCATTTTCAGACAGAGTAGTAGTTTTCAGTGGACTCAGGAAAAATCAGAATTATTAGGATCAGTAAACAAAATAAAAATGGACTGGAAAATATATTAAACTTTATGCTTCCTTGTGTAGTAATTTAGCCCACTGGGACTGTAGTTTACTTTTGCTTTTTGTACTTTATCTTTACTTCGTTCTTTACATCCTCCAGCACAGTATCTACAATTTCTGCTTGGAATCTTTTGAGTCCAGAGAAGATGACTTAGGCTGAATCTTGGCTGCCTAACTTGCATGGATAATTTTTTAGCAACAATAGGGGTTTATGGCTCACTGTTGAGTAAGGCAAGCAGCAATTGCTGGCTAAATTTAAACATCTTTTCAGTATAAGGTGCCAAATTCTAATATGCTTGGAAGCAGATGGCAACAAGGATGGTTACTAATTCTAATGCAATTCTGGCAGCCATACTCTGTCCTGCTGTACTCTCTTAGAATGTGTATGTATGACCGAAACTTAGGGCCAAATTCTTTACTATTTTGTAGCTTATGCAGAGTGAAGTCAGAGTGGCAGTGTTTTATCTATGTACACTGTAAATTACCACATTACATGAGAGACTATAGGAATTTGAATGAATTATTTACTCCACATTGTAAAATTTATTTTCCTTAGTATTTAGCATTTGAAAAAACATTACTCAGCGAAATAAAGCTAGAAATTTTTGCTTCTTGATGCAGCTAGCATTAAATTATGTGGTGATTTTTGCATGAGCTTTGTACCACCATAACCAAAGAAACTTATTTTTACACTTTTTCATCATACAACTGTATGAAGATTGAACAATTGAGAAGTGCTGTCATGAAAATAAGTTCTGAAAATAGAAATTGACAAAACAGATATCATTACATGTGTTTTATTTGAATGGGGTTTTTTATATATCTGGGTCAATTGAACCCAAGATAAAGCTTAAGCAGTGGTCCAAAAGACATGCCAAGGTTCAACCCTCCACATCCTGATTTTGAAATCTTGGCTTGAATGTGAACATGAAATATAGCAAAATGGTATGGTTTGGGATGGATTTAATTTAATTTTTGGGTTCATTTGAATTGGCAAAAATTAGAGTCCAAAAGAAGCAGAAATTAGAAAAGATATAGTTAACCATTATATTTAATACAGGAAGAGTAACTGGGAGGAATAATTAGTTCTGCTATTCTAGGAGTTAATCTGGGTGGCAGGGAAGCATTTGGATTTATATTCTGGGAGATGTACAGAAGCAAAGAGCCCTTGATGCAGATCTTCTGAAAGGCAGGAGAACTCAAAGGAATTTTATACTTGCGGTCAATGTATAGGAGAAAAACAGGCAATCACTGAAAGTGAAAATTCATTTTCTTGCTTATTTATGTATCTGCACACAGTCTTCCATGATATATGTGTTTGAAATCTTAAAATACTCCCCATATATTTCTCGTCATCTGGCTTGAATAAAATTTACACAATTTGAGTCATTAGACCATCAGTAGCTGCTAAAGTATTGTATATGTGGCATATTTTACAAAAGCTAGTTTCAGAGGTGCCTCTCCATTCACAAGGCTTTCAAACCTCTGTTTGCTAAGCTGTTTTTCCAGGTTTCTCCAACTCTCCATCTCTAACAAGAAATCACGGACCACACTCCATGAATTTGTAGGAGAGACAGTAGAAAAAGACAGAGAAAACATTTTTGCAAATTTTGCTGGTTGTAAGAACATACTAACACAAAGAGAAAATCACACTTAACATGACTTTTACACTAAGTATTTTGCCATTTCATTAAGTATTTCACTAAGCATTACCCAAAGTATTTCAGTGGAGTTGCTAAAGATATTTTGTCCAATGTGAGAGAAAATCACATCTAAGTGTTGGATTGGTGAATACAAAATGTACACATGAGAGATTTAAGAAAAATAAACTGTTCAATCTCTGAAGTAGTGTTTCATGCAGTCAAAGATAGATTATGGGACAGCACTATGCAAACAATTTTAACTTGATAACCTGATTTCCTCCCTTCCCCCTCCCCAGTACCAGTATTAGCTTTAGGAAGGTTGGGCCCTATTTTGCTATATTGTCACAGAGAAGGCAGATGGTACTGTGAGTAGCCCCTTGATTTCATTAGTCTGTGTAGACATGAAAACCAGTATTTAGTGTAAATAAACCTGGTATATTTGTGACCTTAATATTTTTAGTGTGCCTTTGAATGTTACAGGTGATTATATTTAGTTTTGCTTACAAAGTAAGCAAAGTAATGATAACTATTTTCTTAGTACATCAGGGAATTGACCTTCTACCATACCTTCACTTGCATGACGGTCCCTAAAAATGTTCTTGGGATGGACGTTAAAGCCTTCTATGTCATGTACTGAAGACGCTCGCCGTATGCTACAAATGCTTTCCTTTGATCTGGAATGGGTTAGCGGATTGCTTGTCTGTATCATATCAGGGTAAAGTCTGTCCCATTGCTGTTTAGGTGATGAATGGTCAAGAGGTCCTGATATATTAACCAAAGGTGAACATTTACTGGGTTGAATTAATGCTTTTGTATCATCCACTTCTGAAGGACTACAGCTTTCTTTTGTAGGTGATTTAAAGTGCTTCATTGCCACTGAGTCATCGCTGTGCTTAGATGAATCAATTATCACTGCATCAGGGTCTTCCTGTGGTAAAGACTGCTTTCTGTATGTTAAAAGTCTCAATCCAGGTAACCGGAACCCAAAAAGTCTGCCTACATGTAAATACATAAAAAAAAGAAGAAAATATTACATTATTTTCTTGTCATGAAAATTGTCTTTTTTTCAAACACAGTCAACATGCATAATAATAGTGACAAATAATTGACCTATGCCTAATAAATTACAATGCTTAGCAACGGGATGTGTAAATATGGAAATATTATTTAGCTGTAAGTTTATTACAGTCATGGTTTTAAAGGATTTAATATTCCAGTCAGACCAAAGTTACTGAACTCAGGATAAGGATAGCAGCATTGATTCTGCAATCTGTTTTAAAGGAGAGAAGGTATCAGTTCTGATCGTACTTTCTAAATTAAAAATCTATACATCTATAAAAGGCTGCTAGAACACATCAAACTACTTTGCTTAGTAGCTGTTATCCTTTAGTAGGTATTTGTGGTCTCTGTTATTAGTAGAACTCTGTGTGCTTAAAAGTGAACTGCTGATTTATTTGCTACAAATTAATCAGGAAAATACTAGTGTTAATCCTTCAGGGAAGAAAAATAAGTTGTGTAACGGTTTTATCGTAATCCTTTCCAATACTTGCATCTTACAGTTGAACGAAATGTGTACTTTGAATGAGTTTTAAATGAAAAGTAAAGGAACACACAGGAAGAAAAAAAAAGGTGACACAGCTCTCAAGCCTCAGTTGCACCTATATAATGCAATTATCTTTTGTACATTTGCATGAAAGTGGACTTAGTTGAGCTTGGGTAGGCTATTCTGAATGTGTGAAAAACTGACAAACAACTTTGTGTAATCATAGAATGGTTTGGGTTGGAAGTGACCTTAAGATCATCTAGTTCCAATTGCCCTGCCATGGGGAGGTAGTGGTAAGAAATATCAATAGCTGAGAGGAAGAGTAAAATATAGTGCAAATGAAGAAAATATAAGGAAAGAACTGTAAAATCTACAGGCTATCTCTCATAAAAACCACAAGCCCAGATAGCAAATATTTTACGGTATTGTGTAACACAACTCGCAGATGGAGGCACAGGGACTTCTGATGTACAAAAAGCATAGTAAACAATTTAGAGAAAGAGATATTTTAAGAATAAACAAAATAAAATAATTGAAATTGCCAGATGTCATTGCATAAACAGTCTGAGTTATATAATAACTTCTTATCACTCAATGCTGCTACATGAGTGTTTTCCACAGTGAATCAATAGCAACATTATTTCTCAGAGGACATTTTGAAATGTCTTGGTTTTCCCTCTTACTAGGATAAGAAATTCTGTTTTGGATAACATTTAATTTTTTTTTCAGTTGGTTTTAGCCACCAGCGTTTGTAACTTGCTAACATTCATTAATGTTTAGCACTGAAACTTATCATCCCATACTGAAATGTTTTGAAAGTCTTTCATTGGTGCCTATGCCCAATGTAGTGCCTATGCACTACAGTAAGTGTAGTGCCACTGATGACACAGTTGAATCATTTACTATTTTAAAATGAATGCCCCATATATTTAGTATTTAATTCATTTTAAATTCTAAGTGAATGAAAGTGAGAATGCCCTGCACTTGTCAAAGGAAAACCTGTGTAAGAGCTAAAGTTGCTATACTATCTGACTCCACAGGTCCATCTAGTACACTGTTTAAGAACAGTGTACAGTACACTGTTTAAGAACACTGTGTTAGTTCTCCCAGTAAACTTATTATAAACTTATTATTGTCTATCTGCAGTTCAGAAACTTTTTGAGCCAGACATTGTGTTGGAACTGAATGTTTGGTGTACCATGATTTTTTTTCAATGTTTTTGAAACACAGTTATACTTTGACCTGCAAAGGATCCTATGGGAAATGGTTCCATAATTTTTGGCATCCCTTTGTGAAAAAGTACTTCCCCTTGCTTGCTATAAGCCTGTTGCCTTGGTGGTTCTTACGATAAGAAAAATAGCTATTAATTGCTCCCTTTTTATAGTCTCAGTTGTGTTTACAGCTTTTTATACATCTATTGCATTCCTCTTTGTATATCTCTTTTCCAAGCAGAAGAATGCTACTGTAACTGTATTGTGCACTTCTGATCATCCTTTGCACTCTTCTTACTTCCTTTTCATTTCTAATGCATGCAGTTTTGACAGTGACCTGAGATACTTCCAGACGGGATCAGTGTAGTGGCATAACGGCTTTTTGTTTTCATCTTAGTTTCTTCCCTTGTAATTCCTAATATTTTATTACCTTTTTGAGTTACCTTCCTAGCCTGTGCTGATTTAAGATACTTTTACAACAACTGAGAGATTTCGTTCTTGACTGGCAACAGATAATTTAGTCTCTATTATTATTCTGTATTAGTCTATTATTAGTCTGTAAAAATTTTGTTTCCTGTTCTAACACTCGGCTGCTCAGTATCATAGGATATATCTTTAAATATCATATCATATTCTGAATAATTTTGTGATATCTGCAATATTCTTCCCTCACTGCTTGCACATTTTTTATCCAAGTAATTAAAAATGTACTAAATAAAAAAGAACCTGTGAGAGTCTACTTGTAACATCTCAGTATTTAGAAATCCGGCCATTTTTTTCCACCCTTTCCTCCCCTACTTTAAAATATAAATCCATGTAGCAATTTTTCTTTTTCTTTTCTTTTTTTTTTTCTGACAGCTTCTGAAAGAGCTTGTTGAATTCCAGTGTTTAGCATTGAATCTATTACTCCAATGCATATACATGCAAACAGTACAGCAGACAGAATTCTCTGTGACATAAAACCAGAGACATGCATGTTTTAAACAGCAGCTAGAGGTGCCAATTTTCAGTCTGCAGAGTGATAATCAGCAGAGTGCACTTTGGGAACGTGTATTTCTTTTACTTACTAAGTACACTTTAGCAAATTGCTTACAATTGAAATTAGTAAAGTGCATAAAAAAATATTATTTTAAAATGCATGTAGAACTGAGCTGTAAAACAGTTTATAAATCAATTTTGAAAGCTTATTGCATCAGAAGTGAAACAAATACTATAATTCTTTTTTCATCAATTACATTGAACTTCTTAAAAATACCATTCATAAGGTTTTCTGGCATTAGACATCATTAGAGGCTTTTTGCTGGCACTCAGTTTTAGTCATATTCATGGTGGTGCAGATGGTCTTTTCTGCTTCACCAAGTTAATATGACCATGTTGTACTACATTACTGATTTAGCTGTCTAACTGCAGTTCAGCTGGAAAGAATATTCAGCGAGAATTTTGCTTCTTGCTAAGATTCTTGGGCATGAAATGAAAGTGCAAACGAGCTGGTCTTCTTTAACTGTAATAAATGGTCTCAAAGTTAAAATCCCTATTTCTGTTTTTGAATTTGAATATGCTTTAGAGGAGGAATACTGTTATTCTTCAGTGTATAGATAATGAGCTACATGACATATTGGAAATTCAGCCCTCTCCTGCAGCACTGCAGCTAAAGCTACCAGGAGGCCCATTCAGAATTTGTATGGT
The DNA here is from genome assembly GCA_039877255.1 of Loriculus beryllinus. Taxonomy (NCBI): domain Eukaryota; kingdom Metazoa; phylum Chordata; class Aves; order Psittaciformes; family Psittacidae; genus Loriculus; species Loriculus beryllinus. Next base: position 24,822 of record JBCJKH010017386.1, read on the forward strand.
TTATGTTACACTTTCTTGCTCAGTACAGTAATATTACAATTTGTCAAGAAGAAAATCCATGGCCTTAGGCCTACTGTCCCAGTGCATACTAGAAAAGTAAGTGGAAGCTTTCCTGGCATACTGAGTATGGGATAAAATCTTTTGTTTGAAAGTGGACAACCCCTGCTTTGTGTAGGTATGATATCAGAGCAGATTTATCTTGGCTTACAATACTAAATGTTTTTGAGATGAAACTAGCTATTTGCCATAGATGTGCAGATAATGTTCATTAAAATCCTTATGTTGTACTGAAGTTGAAGACTAGATCGCCAAGTTCTTCTTAGTGCTGAGTCAGAAATTTGTATAATAGCTGCTTGCTAAGAGCGATTGAAGAAAGTAGTTGAATCTGAGTCACAATTCCAGTCTTATGTTCCACCTCCTCCTTTCAAACCTTGCTTCTCTGAATAAGTAATTTGCAAATGAGTTAATCTGTTAGCTGCATTTATTTTTTGTGCTATATCATCTAACTCTTAGAGTTTCTAAATAGTAGAACTCGGTCCAAAAATATACTGCAGATAAGAAAGGCCACTTCTAAACTGTTTACAGACATAGTTATCTCCAAAGTCCCAAGTTCAAACTGACTTTTCTTGCCTCCTGACAGAGTTTTTTTATTTTTGCTTCATTTTTGGAGAGATCAAAGTAGAAGATATTTATAATAAATAAAATGTTTTGTTTAATAATTTTGTGAAAAAGTGTAGGAAACCCCCCATCTTTATAAGAAAAAATAATAGCCTTACTTTTCTGTAAATATTGAAATGGGAAATGTTAACATTGATGGAAAACTGAAATTCTTAAACACTATATACCATCATACAGAATTTTGTAGGAGTGAAAAAAATAACAGTTAAACCCAGGACAGTTTAAAAAGACCTTATCAACAGTTATGATCAGGTTTGCAAATTTCCTGCCACATCAATACAAATTTTATTCCAGTAAAAACATATATGAAGACACATTTGCATGGCAAGTTAATCCACTATCTGTTCTGTGTAAGCATTCTGTATCAAGGAAGGGAAATGATATTAGGTCTGAATATTGCCTTGCTACAGTGAAGGTACTGCTCAAACTTCTAGTGATGAAAAATGGATACTTACATACTAGACACAGTGGCAAAGTTGGAGAAATGCCTACAAGCAAGACAGCTGTACTTTCACTACATTTTCTTTAGTATTTTTAGGACTACTGGTAGATGCTATGTGCTATCCCAAATACTGTTTTGGCCATGTCAATGTATATGGGATTCCTGATTTCCTATCCTGACCATTGCAGAAAGGTAGCCCTAAGAGACAGCAGCCGGGAAGTCATGACGGCTCCTCAAAGAATTGCTCAGCCTGTTTTTGTAGCATCTTTAGTAGCATTGTTGTTTTCATGATGATGCAGAGAAGTAAGTACCCAGAAACAAGTATCTGAAGCTGCTTTCAGATAAGTCAAATCTATTAGACTCTCAAACTTCTCTAGATTTAGAGTTTCAAGAATCAAATGCACTTAAATGCACAAAAAGTTTGCAAAAGGTAAATTAAGTGAGATGTAGAAACTGTCAGAACTGCTTCCTGGTATGACATGCTGCCTGTTCTAGGCTGAAAGTTAACCCAAACTCTGCACTGCCCATGTGCCAATACAACCTGTTAACCATGGTAGAATGTTGAAGAAAGTCAAGTCTTGGACAGTTTTATCACAGTGGATGACTGGTTTGGTTATAATATGAAACACTACTAATTTTTTAGTATAAAACATGATACTTTTTTAGTACATAAGATTAAAGAATGCAATACATATTCACAAATATCAACTTATTCTAGACAGAAATAGATTTCCTTGACAAGGGCATGTAAAGCAGATTGATTAGGGCAGACTATCCTTCAAAGCATGGGCTAATTCAACAATACTTTTGTTCTGAAACTTCCCCAAACAATGAGCAAAATTACATTCACAAAAGAGGCACAAGTCAGCTCTTTGCTGAAAGGTTTTCCGACAACAGAATGTCTACTGTCAAGGAATTTCAGGATCTAGTTTATCAGAAATATAGACACAGGCAATTACTAAATTGCTGCTCAAAGACTTGGAAATACCATCTAACAGCTCATGCAATAGATTGAAGGAAACAATTGCTTTTGAGAAATGGAATCCCTAAACGGCGACAGTCTAAAATAGCAGCAAATACTTGCATGTACTGTATGCAAACACCGAGGCAAGTGATACTGCCTTACTTTCTGTCTGGGCTCAGCTGGTCTTAGGACAAACAATTACAGCAAGGGCCAATTGTGTTGGGTTTTTTTTTTCAGTTCTTTCCCCCCAGATGCAGAGAAGCATTTATAAGTGAGTCATTTTCTTGCTCTGCAAGATTATGAAAATTATGATGTGGTTATGAAATAATCTTCATATCTTTTCAGGCAGGAAAGGGAAGGTTTATCAAATTATTAACTTTATAAGTTCAAATTTGTAATTCTCATATACTCCATGCACAC
>JBCJKH010017388.1:7193-36490 GCA_039877255.1 Loriculus beryllinus
CCCCCCTGCCATGGGCAGGGACACCTCACACTAAACCATGTCACCCAAGGATATGTCCAACCTGGCCTTGAACATTTCCAGGGATGGAGTCCAAGGCCGGGTTGGACAGGGCAACGTGGTATAGTGTGAGGAATCCCTGCCCACGTGAAGAGGGTTGGAACTAGATGGTCTTAAGGTCCTTTCTGACCCTAACTATTCTATGATTCTATGATAGTTTATCACTGTCACCTTAGGCTTCCAGTAACCAGAGACCAGGTGACAATTCAGAGACACAGCAGAGCATTCAGATATACATACACACACAAAGACCTCTTGGTGCAATTAATAAAAAATGATGGAGCAAGCATAGGCCATTCGGTTTGTCAAAGTTCACTTAGCTTTTCTATTTAACGCTCTATTTCCTCCAAGAAGGCAGCCTGTGATTTACCAAATAACACCAGTGTGTTTCTACCTCAATGCCTTTAGCTTGGAAAGCCAACTGAAAATACGTTTTACTCTGCACATGCATAGATACCTATTTTTGTGGTGAAGACACTCAATACACACCACCTTCTTTCCATTCTCTACCTTTGCTGTCCCTGTTGGGAGCTACCACCAATTTAGGTAATAATTCATATTCTTACTTTTACCACCCTTGCCGCCTTGTGGTCCGGCACTACATCCTAACACAGAAATCCTTCAGCACTGGGCTAAAGGAGAGGAATGTGCAGATGCATTCCCTGCTCAGCCTCCTCATTATTGCTGAAACTTGGCATGCAATGTCCCACCCACTTGGAAGAAGTGTCCTGAGGTTACTCCTGAACTCAAATGCCATGATTTGGAAACAAGAAAGGGGAAAAAAAGGTTTTCTCAGTTTCCACTTAAAACTAATTTTGTGGTTTTCCACTCCTACTCTGTCACACCCCAAAGAGCTTCTTGACCTGCAACTGCCTATTCCTATTAGGATGTGCATGCAGCATCCCCAGGCACCCCACAGTGTACCAGGGAAATCTGCCTGCTTAAGATCTACCCTGTTTCCTCCTCCCGGCTCCCTGGAGTAGCCAACAGCTCTCAACAAGGAGCACTTTGTTCGATCAAGTGCTAGACTGGATACTACCAGAACTTCAAAAAAGGAAGTTTTAAAGTTCCCCACAGCCTTTGTAACGGGGTTTCTCCCAGGGCCTCCCAGGGTCCTTTCCCCTTGCCCTAATGGATACAAGTTTCTGCAACACTCCCCAGAAGAAGGATTAAATTCAGCTTTCCTCACACCTCCAGAAGAATGGCTAAAATAGCTGAAAATGAGGAAATCCAAGGAAATCCGAGCAGGCACCACATGCTGCTTCTCTGCTCTCTGGCCATAGCCCACGTGATGGAAACAATGCTCCCACACCAAAGAGCCCACTGCTGTGGCCAGGTATCTCAGCAGTTTCTCATGTTTTGATTTATTTCCTGGAGACTGATTTCTCAAATGTTCAGTCCTTTTAGTAAATCAGGCAACTGCTATTCCAAAGGCTTTCTTTGTGAGCTGTTCTCATTAGCTCCGTTTATTTCTTGGTTTTACTTACCATTTTCTTTCTATTTTCACATTAAATTCCATTTGCTGTGCAGTGACCCAGTTTCACAGTACATCTGACATCCCTTTTATTTTATTTTTTTTTTGCTGTCAGCTCTTCACTTACAGGTAAGAGCAAACATAAGAAGTCTGCAGCTGGTTTCTTTGTGCGGGTCATTTAGACAGATTAGAAACACTGAAGGAAGTGCTAACTCCTCTTCTGGCTTCAGTCAATACTTCCTTCAAATTTGACACAAGTCCTCTCTATTTTTAAGTGATCTTTTGTTATATGATTGACTGCCTGATCCCTTTGTGCTGAATAGCAACCTGGCAAAAGGCACTCCAGTAGGTTGCTGCAGAACCCAAGCAGCATGTCATGCCAAGTCCCATCATTACCTACCCTTCTTTTTTATGTATGTGTGTATGTGCTTGTTATGCCAAAGGGACTAGAAGGGATAATAAAGCTATCAGAAGGGAGAGGATGTGTCAACCTTCACCATGCTTTCTCTTGACTGTAACAACTGAACAGCTTCCAGCAAAAACATTTAGTTATGGTCATTGTGTGCAGGCTTCAGTGCCTTCAAGTCTTCACACATTTCCTAAAGTTCCCTCAGTAAGTGGATGCATCTGCATATTTATTTACTTCAGCTGAAATGTTCTGGAGTCTCTAGCATTACTAATGACCCTGAGCATGCAAAAGCCACCTCTTTTATTTCCTTTCCGCTGTCTGGTGAGAGGTAGGAGCCTTGGAGGCAGTGGTGGCTGGATACAACCCAGTGATCCTACTCGAATCAGCCCTGTAGCAGGGGAAGATCAGAGACTCAGCCATCTCGGGGCAAAGCTGCAGCTGCTCCAAAGTGGATGACCCTGGAAACAGGAGGAGACACATGCAGGTGCCTGGATTGAGATGGGTCTGGTACCCTCCCTGGTCTGCCGTCCTTGATGTGTGAGTTCCATCTTGGAGGTCTCTGTGCTTGCCTGCCATGTGGCTGCAGTTTTGTCACCCCCAGGTTTGCTGTGGCCAGATGGGCTGCACACTGTGGCTAACACATTACCAGCCTGAGCCCCCTCCGCGTTCAGCTCTGCACGCCGGCATGGGCAACACGTATGTAGACAACCCAGGGAACAAGTTGCCTTGGGTTTCTCTCTTCTTCCTCTCCCTTGCTTTCTCTCTGGTGAAGCTGCGTTCATAAGAGTGCTTTGCATTATCCTCCCCCTCCACATCCTTCCAAACTCCCCTGCAAGTCGTCCTTTGCTTTAAGTCGTTTTTGATCTGCCAGGTTTCTGGAGCTTTGTGGATCAGCATTTGCCCAGCTGGAGATCCTACAGCCAGGATAACACCACACCGCTCTGCCTTTCCAACCATTTCCTCCGGGGCTTTCCTCTCCCTGCTTTCAAGATCTCTCATCTCTGAAAAACCCCCGGGGCTTTTTTCACTCATAGCTCCATATCCTCCCCACTTCTACTGCAAGTATGAGAGAAATTCTGTTCTTTGTCACTCCCATCTCTAGACCTCGAATCACAGAAGAGATTAGCAAAGTTACACTGGATTTACACTGGGATAATGAGAGAAAAAAATTGGCTCTTTCTCTCTATATTTTAACTTCTTCCCATCATATATTTTATTCGTGGCAGTGTTATTGTTAGATTTACTTTGATGTGCCTATTTGAAATTCATTAATTTACAGCACGCTTTAGGAACTCTTTTTATATTTGTTCTCTACTTGGAATATAAAATTACTCTGCTTTACAAAGTATGTTATAATATTCTAAATTTATGACATTACTATTATCTGAGGAATCTCCAGCTATTCATGCATATTCCCCCTTTGTTTCAGGCCCTTCAAAGCTAGTACAGCTAATTCTACATTTTCTTCTTTTGGCATCAATTGCACATTATTCTAAATGCTATTAAATTACAGATCCGCGCTGCTTTTCCTGGAAACTTGCTGGTTGACTGAGTAAGATTACATCTGGATATTATATGCAAGGGTTTTACATCTTAGGTTTAAGATGCAGAGAGCATATGAACCTCCAGTGCAACATTAAAAAGCATTAAAAGCATTTAAAAAATTACATTAAAATAAATTATGTCATTTCTAATCAGAATTTTTATCCCTTTCTTTCCTGATTAGTGCAACCTATGCAGATTTACTAAACACCTCTGCTAGCTCCAGCGTCTTCACCTCATGGCATCTTGAGTCAGCATTTCTGACAGCAAGCACCACCATTGAGTGAAATTCATAAAGTAAATTAGCATTCAGCACTGGGACCGAGGAGGTCATTAGCAAATGTTTCCAAATGACCTGTGGCAATGCCACCTCCTTACCAGGCCTGCTGTAGGAAAATCTTAATTATTCCTAGAGGGAAGGGGGAAGAGCTTGCTGGTGTTCATCTGGACAGCTGGGCAGGATCCATGGCAGCAGCCACGCTGTGCTGTGCAGGATGATGTCTGCGCATCCCGCTGCAGGCTATGTGTGCATCTCTCCATGCCCAGCAGTCCCTGCGACAGCACACCATGCAGTCTGAGAAGCAGGGAGCCACTCCTGATGGAGAGCACCTCTCATCCCTTCATAGGAGCAGGGCCTGACACCCTCCAATCATTCCCCATCAGGAAAAAAACGGATGACCTCATTTGTGCATAGTTGGTTTCCTAATTCAATAATATAATACGCTTAATAGAAATTATAATGGATATTGCAGTAATTCAGCTATACGTGTGACCTAGTGTATTTGTTAATTATTGGACCTCTGAGAATTTTCTCACTAATTTTACAGGTGCATGCCTGCATATGCCCATGTCACAACTCTTATTTGTAACCTGATAAAAGCAATAGAAACCCATCTACAAATTTGCATCCTACATATTCACAGCCTACAAATTCATTCATATGTAAAATGCATGCAGTTGCTTTCCCAGTTTTGTTGCCTTTGGAAGAAAATATAATTGTAATTTTTAAATATATAATTATATACAAATACCTTTTGAAACTTTTAATGTCATCAGTGAGCTCACTAGCTATTATTTGCCTTGCCAGGGAATGCCAGGTGAAGAGCAGATTGGTTTTACTTGCCAAGTTGGGTCAGAAAGTGAAGGTTCATCTAGCCCAGTACTCCATCAGATGAGCCAAAGGAGGATGCTGTCAGACTGGTATGACTTAAGAGGAAACATACAGAGATACTTGGGCAGAAAACATCTCCTTATCTTGTAGTGAGAGGCTGCAGCTCAGGGATTTCCTGCATCAGAGGGGGTGTTGACATGTAGGTTTATGATTAATTTTTGCAGCATCACCTTTCCCCCACCCCTCGCCCAGGCCGCTCTGCTCCAGGCATCCTCACACTGTCAGTAGCTGCCTGAATAAGCAGATGCCTGGTAAGATCAGACCCTGTGTGGCAGAGCAGACAAGAGAGACCAATGGGATTTCTCCCAGGACAGGTTAACACAGATCAGGGCTCCCTGCTTGTGTTTACACCCCATCAAGCTGCTGACAGCCTGGTCCTTTGCAATGGTGTCCAGTGCCCAGGGAGAGTCTCCCAGGATGATATGAAACAAAAATACTCTCTGTGTGCTGCCGGCTGTTTCTCATGGTGCCTCCACCAGACCCAGCCAAGGAGTAGTGAATTCCCAAAGGCAGCAGTGGTGGTGGCAAGGAGAGATGGGCTGCCAGCTCATGCACCCCACCGCTGCCATCAGTGTGGGAGCTGCTCTCACCAGGGCTTCTTGTTCACAAGGGTGGGGATGAATGTAGATTAATTTTAGAGGTTTCACCCATGGACCTTGTTTGAAGCCTGTGCCAGCCGCGGGGGTGGAAGCCATGCAGGAGACAGACAGCAATTAAGGCTGGATTTTGAAGCAGAGGCATTTCTTTTCCTCTCACCCTCTCTTCCTGCCTAAGCCCCAGGACTCTGTTCCCACAGCAGAGATAAAAGGACAGGTTCCCTTCCCCAGGTTTATTAAACAAAGCGCAAAGGTGGTAGAACAGGACCGGTGGTGCTGCTGAGCTGCCAGGTTGCACAGGCTGGCTTCAGGATTCCTGCACATGCTGCCCACCTGTGCTCCTCCATGAGCAACACCGCATCTCCCATGTGTGCATAGCATGGACCCAGAGCCTCTCATCCCACCAAGAGACATCAGCAGAACTTGGTAACCAGCTACCCACAGGCAGGAAAGAGACTGCATACCCTCTTGCATTACTTGCTACCTTACAGCTGGGACCTGGGACCCGGGACCCAAAAGACTCTTAGAGTCTTAATTAAATATGAACAACGTAAAACGTTCCTGTGGCTTTGAAGAGTTATGACAATTTCAGGCACATGACAAGATAGGAATTAGCACTTCCTGCAGCACCCAGACAGAACAGATGCAGTACATGATGAGGGTCAGACAGCAGTGCATGGAGTAATTCTCTTTGCTCTCCCAGCAAACACAGAAATGCTAAGTCACTGTGTCACTACAAATTTTGTTGCTAGAAACACGGTAACTGTCAATTGTCAAGGTAAATTAGTAATGCCGCATAAACAGAAGCTGGATGTAGAAACGGAGCTGTGAAAGAGGCAGCTCTAGACATAATGCTTCTTAAAGCAATTCTTCTAAACTCTTTCTTCTCCCCTATGCTTATCACTGCCTACGAGATGTCCACAGTCAGTAACTCCCTTTGAAACAGTTGTTTGTTTTGAATTGCTGATAGGAAATATATTAAGTTAATTAAAAATTGTTACAAGGGCAGTGATTTATGAGGCATTTGACTACAGAAGAATTACGCATCTGCCTGTCCCTTTGGTCCATTTCTTTGTGAATTACAGTATTTTGACTCATCACATAGTAAAGCATCAGAGCAAAGCAATGGCAAGTTACTCCATGCTTAACTGTCCAAGAATTTTCTTTTCAGGGAGAAAAAAAGTGTAGGGATAATTTGTCAGCAGGTATAAAAGTAGATCTTGAGGTATTATCTGAACTTGGGAAAAATGTTTAAGTGGCTGCCTGGGGTCCTCCAGTATTTTCATTTTCCTAAAAGAATTATAGTAAAGTCATTATACAATAGGTGGCTACAAGTACAGAAGTGATCCCGTGCATTCATTCAGCGGTTCACTCATAATATAAAGAAAAAGCCAACCAGGTGTAATGAGGAATCCCTGTTTAGGTGGTTGAGCTTCTTCTTTGTTCTCCCTTTTTTTGCAGGCAGTATTTGAAACCCAAATCTTCATGAGCGAAAATCTTACTTGGGAAAGCTAACTCGCACTTCGGGCTTCTGCTGCCATGCCAAATAATTCAAGCTGCCTAAATGGATTTGCAAGGTGGATGCTCAAATGCAGATTAAAGTGTGAATCCACTTTCCAGGAAATCATCTAACTTATAAATGAGGAATCTTCAGACCTCAAGGTAGCCAAAGTGACTTGGCTTTTAAAGGAGATAGATTGCTTCCAAAAGACACTGGCTACCAATCTGCCAGAGATTGGCTGCAGGACTCTTAAAACCCAGAACAAAAGATCCAAGACTGCCTCAGTCAAGCCAAATATATTCCATTGCTGAATAAATAACTCCTGCTCTGCAAACAGCATTTCCCCAAATGCTGTATCACAATTCAGATCTTCTGACAGGTGCAAACACAGGCTCAAAATTGCAAGAAAAATTGCCCTGTGACCTACTGACTTGTGAGAATGAATTGCTAACCAGAGCTCTCGGCACCTCTGAAAACTGGGGTACAGGCCCATAATGCTCGTGAGAGTACAGGCATAACCTTAACGTAAGGTGGTGCTAGTTAACAGCAGCACTTTTAAGGCAGGAGCCTTCAAGATGTATCTTTCAGCTGTCCAACCACCATCCAACCCAACAAGGGCAGCTTAGCCAACCTGCTCCGCAGCTGTGCCCCTAGAAATTGATCTCCACATTCTCACCAACTCCCATTCCACTGAATAGGAAGTCTGTCCCTGGATGGAGGGGATGGGCAAAGAGGGACAAGGCAAGGAAATGCTTACCCAAGAGACTTCTCCGGTGGGCATGGCCACTAGTGGGGACAACTTCGCCCCTGAGAGAGGCAACGAGTACCCAAAGGACTTACAATCTGCTACAGCTCCCAGGCGGTCTTTGTACTTCCCTGCATCACTCCACAAGCATACAGACCTCAGGCCAGATTCCTACCACACAGTCTGAGGCGTGGTCAAGTTTTGCTGTGTAAAATGAGTGCCAGAGGGGGAATAAAATGCACGTGAGGTAATTAGCATGAGGCATGAACATCTGGCCACTCTTCTGCTTCCATCTCTATCAAGTGCCAAATATAATTACGAGGACAGGTAATAAATAGACAGGAGTAATAAGAAAGGAAGGCAAATCTCTTGCAACCTGAATATGAAACCACAGTGCTTTCATCCTTCAGAAGCACAGGCGGTCCAGTAAATAAAAGCCACATCCATGAGACTTTGAATCTTCCTCTTGTGACATGTGCTATCAGCATAGCATGGAGCAACAGCACTTGACATGGGAAGCAATTATTTTCCCAGAAAACACCACCAAAGAATTGTGGAAGAGAACTGGAGAAATTAAACAAAAAAAAAAAAACCATTAATTGGAAAGCTAAATCATAAATCCTGCAGTGTTAAAACAGTCTTCTTGTAGCCCTGAAAAGCACATTCTGCATTCCAGCTGACTCAAGGCATGTCTTGGGTAGTAGATAAGAGCACTCAGCATGCCACAGGGAAGCCTGACTTTGAAACAAGCTCTGATACTCACTGGGGACTAACGCGTCTCCAGGTGAAGAAGCACAATGGGTCCTTTCTCACTGCCCTGCTTTTCTGCTTTCTATCTACAAGTGCTCACAGCAGTGGTAGAGGAAAAATAAAAGGAAGAAGAAATTAGTGAAGTAAATGGCAGTCAGCCCTGCAGCATGAAGGCTCAGTATAATCTTCACATCCTATCACAAAACCATGAGATGTGGCACAAAGAAAAGCCATTTGCCCCACTGCACCTGCTGTCTTTTGGGTTGCTCTACATCCTTAAAGTGAAAAGAAAGCAAGAATACTTGAAAGCAGCATGACTTACAGTTGGGTGTACAGGAATGGGTTAAATCGTAGAGTAAGATAGTGCAGTAGTTGCACATTTTCTAATGATTTTTCATGCTTTTCTGCTATTATTCACAATGTTTTCCCTAGGGAAATCACTTCATCACCTCTCTGATGAAGACTGACCCCTGCCTAAGAAAGCCAGATTTATTCATGTTAGGTGACTGCATCCACAAAATAAAAGCCATCTTTTGCCAGGATTCTTGAATATCACACTTTTATTCCCTCTTATTACTTATGTATTTTTCTTTGTCGCTATCTTCCTAAATTAATTTGTATTTTACCTTTTGTTTTATTGAAGGCTTTTATATAAATCTAACTCTCTAATTTTCAGGCTGCATCTACTACATCTCTCTTGATACCAAAATTTTATATTTATATTAAGTAAACTTTGGCCATTATAGGCCAAAAGTCTCTTTTCATTTACTTTTAGGCTAATCCAAAATAATCCACCAACAAGCAAAATTTAGCCCCTTGGACTGGTCATGTCTGCTTTGGTGTTAGTTTTCTTAGATGCAGTGAAAAAGTAACTACCTTGTGCAGAAGGTGAAATTAATTTCTCCTACACCTAGCCAACAAAATGTTCTGCCCAAAAAGCTGTTTGTAGACCCCTGTATGTAGCAAGGAAGGTGTATAGTATCACAGTGCAATTATTTCCTCTCTCCTGTCATGGACGTATCCATTTCTCCTCATTGGCTGTCAAGGGAGTCTATCCCAGTCAGCCTAAGCAAGATATGAACTTTTTATATGTGCAATACATCCCACCAGTAAAGAGCCCCTGTGGAGAGTTAGTGCAAAGTACTGAGAGCACTGTAAATTTGTGCCTGCGCCTTATCTTGCCTGGGCAGACAAAAGCCTTTTTATAACCTCCGTTCCACCAGTGAGTCTTGCCTATCAACATTAGTCACACGGCATAGAAGAATCAATTTTTATGATGGTGACAAACTACAACGCAAAATTGGGCATTTATATGCAGGTTGCCTGTGGGCCATTTGATGAGTCACAAATGAGTCCTGACCCTCCTGGATCTAGCTTTAAATATTTTACTTAAAATGTTTCGACTGTTTCAAGTACCTTGTAACATAGCTGGAATTTGATCTGCCTACCACTAGGAAATTATTTAACTAGCTTCTGAGTACAGAAAAATATCTGTCTTCAAGAACAGATTCTTTTAGTTCCTGTATTCAGGAAGAAAGATTGGGTTTATTTAATTTCATGTTGTAGGGACAGATTTCTTCACTTCTGTTCAGACTGAGTAGTCCTTTACTTTCCAAGTAGCTCAGTTAAAATCAAACAAAGATTGTTTGTCTTTATTCTGTTTAGGCAGAAGCATGCTGCATAATCTGAATTATTTTGGTTTCACATATAGATGTTCCTTCTATTGGCATAATCTGATTCTTCCCATTGTACTAAACCACTTCACATAGGCCTGTGTAATGTTATCCTGGAGTTCAAGATACACCACCATAAGTGTTATGCTCTTTGCTGGAAACAACAGCACCCTGACTTAGTTTTAAGATGCTCTGAGTGGATTTTTGGCAGGTACAATGCCTCTCTGAAAACAGTAGCAGCTTTTCTGAGTTTCACAGTTTGGCAAGAAATAGACATATGTAAGATGTTTGCCTTTCTTTTAGTGGGATGTGACTTCAGCTCTTTCTCTTTCCTCCACAAAGCTGGACAAGTGCAAAGTTATTTTTCATGCAATTTTGGGGAGAAAAGATTATCAAGGAATATTTTGTTTGGATTTTTCACTAAAAGCTTTGTTTTCAAGGACACAGGTATCTAGGATATGCTTGAAAGCTTCTTCCTGCTCGTTCTGGTTCGGTACGATAATTTTGAACCTCCGGTTCATGACTTCATTCCCTAATCAGAGCTACAGCACATGTCAAGCTCTTCACTTTGAATGAAAAGCTTCTTCAGACTGAAAACTCAATTTGCCCCTACTAGGTGACATTAAGATAAGCAGTCCCTCAAGGGGTCCCAGTCCTTATCTGATACACTAAGTACTTCACAGGCTCTGGCAGAAATTAAGTGGAGCTTCATGTACACACATCTGGGACATGTGTACCCTATTGAACAGAACCTTTCATTTGCACATCAAATGAAGCTTTCCAGTAGTCCAGTCACTGAGCTTGCTGAGTATCACCCCTGCTACAAGAGGTTATAATAATGGCATGCTTATATACCACAGAGACAAAAGATTACTGCACCATAGGATGTGGCTATCAGTCCACTGCCTATCATCCTGCAGAGCAAGTTCCCTGTAGCAAGTGATTCTTCGTATATCTTTTTTGACAAATGAGTTATCCCCTAGGAAAGCTTCATTAGATGCCCTCCATCACAACGCTAAGATCATTTATGTTAGTAGCTCCTAGGAATTTGAGGTAGGGTGCCATGCAAAGCCAAAACGTGCATGCAGGCACACTATGCACATGCTGTTGTATACTCTGTTGGAGTATGCCTCCTACTACTTTCTTTCTCTCCAGCTGTTTAACCTGATCCAGGCCTCCTTTTACCTTCATGCTATGAAAATGCATGCTGCTAAGTATGAGCAAGGATTTGTGCAGATTTTTTTTGGAATCAAATGGAGGCAAGTCTTTACAAGGGCAAGGTTCCTACTTGCAGTTAAGAAGTATCTGAAACCGATCACTGAAATTGAAGTCATTAAACCAAATTAAACATATATGTAGGAGCTGCCCTTTAGACTGGAAATGGCCTTCTTTCCACTTAAAGAAGAATTAGCTGTGAAGGTTATCTATCACCAACACACCAAGGAAACCAGGAGTCTAGAGAGCATTATGCTTAGAAAAGTCTTAAAGGACAAAACAAAGGATTTCTACTCAGAAAAAAAAAAATGCACTGAAGACCTGGACTAATGAAACCTACACATGCTCCAACTCAACTCCTAAATATATTACCAGAAGCATCTAAAATATGCAATAAAAAATAACATTTTCCTGGGGATTTTTAAGTAATCTTCCTGCAGTGAACTGAGATTGATGCCAGTCTCATGGCATTGGTGAAAATGGTTCAAATAACCCTTGAAAATGGTATTTTTATTCCTTAAAATTGCTTCCCAATTTTAGAATAATTTTTGTAGAACTCTATTGGACAACCTGGCAGAGTGTTAACTTCATCCCTATGGAAAGTTATATATGACTCCATAAGGAGGCAAGGTCAAATGATGTGTGGAAACTGAGCTTGGCTCTACATTAATACAGTGAGTATTCCTGACAGTGGTGGAGGTCAATGTCCTTTTTGATAAAAGAACTGATTGTTTTAAGACTAGATAATATCCATTCATTTGGCCATGGGAAATCTTAGGCTCACCCTCTACGTGATTTGTCCCCTAGAGCTCAGGATGTCAGCTATAGATCATGACAGCTCTCTGTGGCAGAATTTGAGTAACAGAAGGAATACAGTAGGTTTCTTAGGTAATCTGGAGAAGCCCAAAGTAGCAAAGGACTGAACCACAGTAGAAGCAACAGAGAAATTAAATTTTTATTCAAGGTGGGCAAGGACTTTACTAGGTCAATGTCAGACTATTACATATGCTAGATCAAGCTTTATGACTACTGTGATGAGTGTCAATAACTATCCCATCTCAGAGAATCTGTGTTTCTCTTCTGGTTTTACTTACAGTCATATGCTATGATGCGTTTCTCAGAGGAACAGAATGCAGTATTCTCTCGGCAGAGAGATCATGCATCCACAGCACCATCTTGAAGCAGGGAAAGTACATACAAAGATCTACCTTTTCCATTAAATATCCCAGTATGGCTAAAATACTGCCTCTTTAGAGTAAGACAGATGACAACTACTCCCCAAAATCAGTCACATAGTCTTTTCCATAACATGTCAAAGCTCCTGACAAGGGATGTTAGTGTCATGACCCCCAGCTATGGAAAAGGAAGCTGAGGTACAAAGCTGTGAAAAGATTCGATCAGGAGCATCTAGGAGCTGATTATAAAATAAAGAAATCCTGATTTCCGGGCAATCCTTTCTCCAACTTACATCCCAAGTAACTGGCAATATAGACGGTTGGAACAGGGAAAGGGAGATGGAGTTTACAGCAGGTTTTTGAAGATCTCACTTGATTCTGTGTTCTTGTCCTCCTCTGAGCTCACTTCTAATTCCATGAGAGATTCAAGAGATGACCAACATACTATAATTAGCTAAGTAGGTTAGCCTACAGTGACAGAAGTCAGCCACTCTTCGCTGCGCAAGAAGTTAAAGCTATATTCAGATCATCTACAACAAACTTCAGATTTTCTTCATTTCAGGTTTACCCTCCCAGAATTTGGGAGTCCAGTTAATCAGACCTTGAGTCAGTTGCCTAAACGTAAGTCTTTCCTTCCATTTGAGATTCTCTAGGCTATCTCAGAGGCCTGGCATGTGTGATATAAGATCTACGGCAAACCCACACAATTCTGGAGTGGCAGCTAGAGGCCTGGTAAGATTGCTCTGGGTATCTCAAATCATGCTAAACACCTGTGTTAAAGCAACTGAATGGAGCTCTTTAGGCTGGAGCCAGGCAGAGCTACTTGCAGATATTGATTCAGCTCGTTTTAGGTAAGAATTTCCCATTGTAGGTGACCTCATCCCTGACTACAGAGGACACCTATGGCAACCACGTGCGAAAGTTCAGTTTTATAGGTGCTCAAAGCTGGGAGGGATGAGGCTGAGCCATAGCCCCCCAGGTCTCTGTTGCTTGATTCCTTCTGCACTTCTCAGCTCCTCTGCCAATTGCATGGAAAATCCTGCTATCAGTATTCAAAAGAACTTTACATCCACTTTGCAGAAGTATAAATAATTACATAATAAGGCCTGTTTCCTCCCCGCCTCAGAGAGATATGAGAAAGACACTGTGAAGAATAAAATAGTTGAGTCAGATTAAATTTACCATGTCTGCAAAATTTTCTACTAAAAGGTTACCTTTGATATAGTGCTTCAGCCTCCAGACTTTTTCTTCCTAGCATTAAATTCTGTTGTAATAAACTTTTACAATATGCATCATTATAGGAAACTTAAATAGGCTTAGCTCTTGAGTGAGACTCAGAGACAGTAGAATAGAGAGAAGAAATGCAAGGTGTCTGGCTTCTTGAATATTTAAGAAAGATTCTTCTTTATTAAATAATGCATATTTGGGGATTTTGAATTCTAAATTTTCAAGGTCAGGGTGGAAGGAGGTCTGTCTGGAAAGGCACAAATCCATGCTCTCAGCTCCTGCCTCTGCCTCTTCCTTTGCCATATGGACTTGTGCAAACCAGAGGACAACCCAGCCACTGAGCCCCTCAGTTCCCCTGGTTGTTAATACTCATCCCCCTCAAAGAAGAGCCATGTCAATTGCTCTTTTTATTCTTTACATTACTCTAATATCTGTAGGGAAAGGGTTAGAAAACATAAATATCTCAGTTTTATACCAAAAAGGTTGCAGGTGGTTTTAAAGTAATATCCTGGGTCACTTTTCTGCTTATAATGAGCATTGCAGTGCAGGATGGGCAACTGCAGAGACCCTAAATGGGAGAGAAAATCAGTCTCTTAGTTATTACAGTGGTTTATGGAGACATTTGGCCTCAGGTATATTCTCCTTCCTATTCTGCTGGTAATTCATTTGTTTAAAGTAATATAATTGTCCACAAAGATCATGCTACACTCCTTTCTAAAGCTCTAAGCATATTGGTTATTTAATAGACTTTCTGTCACACATGAGTGAAATGAGAGTTTCAGTACCTTGTACATTTTTTTTGTGAAGAAGAGGGAATTTATATCCTGTTTTGTTCTTCATACACTCTTGGAGTATCAACTATCAGCCCTAGGACAGCCAGGGAGCATACATCAGCTAATGTTGCATTTCATGGCCTGGTATAAACACAGAGAAAAAGAGTTGATCCTCACTATGTATAATGTGGAGCTAGACAGGGGCTGAAATTTGTCCATGCTCTTAAAATAACAAATCCTTCATCCTGTCTATACAAGGAATGGGGCAGAGCCACTGCACCACCTCCAAAGTCTTCTGAGAGGCAGAAGGAGGGGAGCATTAGAATGGAAAAAACACCTTGATATACTTCTTTTCCAATTATTATTCTTCTTCTCCCCTGCCAGCCTACAGAGAGTTGCCTTAGAGAGCAGTGCCTTACACTCATCAAGCATTAGAGTCCTCAGGATTTTCTCTTTTCCTATTGCTCAACAGCAGATTTCAGCTAATCAGGAGTCTGTGAGTTTGCATCTGGCTTGGCTGTTTGGGGCCCCTGTACACCTCTGGGAGACCTGATTCCTTCTCTTGATTAAGTGAACACAGAGAGATCCCCGGAGGGGGGAGAGGGAAACAAAATAGCTTGAAACATTGGCTCATGATGTGCATTGCAGCGTCATTTGAAATCAACAAGAGACTCCAGTGCCCCCCATTTAAGCCTCTGTCTTTCTTCACACTAGACTCAGTAATATACTTAATTCTTACAACACCCTTACACTTTATTTTATTTCTGGCAGTGCTTATGCTAAAAGTCAAAGGACTCACTGACTTTCTCAATTGGCAATACTATTTTATTTAATTATGTTTAACTGCAGAAGACACACCTCTTATCTGTCCTGAGGCATATCTGCAGACACAAAGTACAGTCCACAGGGAAACCTTTGCTAATGAGTGTCAATGGGATTCTACAAACTAATTCTTCAGAAAAAGCAACAGCAAATGGACAGACCTGCTTGTTGAGCAACTTAAACTCATGAGTCGGATGCAGGAGTGATTTTCAGAGCAAAGTGTCCCACAAGTTCCAACCAAGGAGGCAAAAATATGTCACAGAACCATATAATTACAGAATGGTTTGGGTTGGAAGGGACCTTAGAGATCATCTAATTCCAACCCTCTGCCATGGGCAGGGACACCTTCCACTGTACCAGGTTGCTTCAAGCCCCATCCAATCTGGCCTTGAACACTGCCGGCGTTGGGGCAGCCACAGCTTCTCTGAGTAACCTGTGCCAGGGCCTCTCCACCATCTCAGTAAAGAACTTCTTCCTAACACCTAATCTAAATCTATCCTCTTTCAGCTTAAAGCCATTCCCTCTTGTCCTGCCACTACATGACCTTGTAAAAAAGCCCTCTCCAGGTTTCTTGTAGGATCCCTTTGTGTGCTTGAAGGCTGCTTTAAGGTCTCCTCAGAACTTTCTCTTCTCCAGGCTGAACAACCCCAACTCTCTGTCTTCGTAAGAGAGATGCTCCAGTCCTCTGATCATCCTCGCAGCCTGCTCTGGACTTGTTCCAACACATCCATGTCCTTCTTATGCTGAGGGCCCTAGAGCTGATTGAGAGGGCCCTTGAGTTTGCAGGAGCTGATCCTTGAATATTAACCAGCTTTCTTGGACCCTTCTTCCCTCCAGGGATTTATCAGGGCAGATCCTGAAGAGATCAAAGTCTGCTCACCTGAACATCCCTATTAGTGAGCTAGCTGTGTGCACTTCCTCACTGCCCTAAGGATCTTGACCTTCATCATGAACTTCATGTTCCCCACCAGCCCCAACTTGCTGATTAAAAGGAGGTCCAGCATAGCATCTCTTCTCACTGACTTCTCTATCTCTTGGAGAAGGAAGTTATCATCAATATAAATTTTTACTGTGAGTGATATTAATTGTGTTTGGCCCTGATTAAGGGAAACAAAACAAGAAGAAGTGTTCATTAAGAACTTCACACTGTTTTGTAACTTCACTTTAAATTGAAAACACTGCCTGTCAACAGACAGGGAAGGAAACTCACTGAAAGGTGGACTGTGCTCTGTCTTTAGATACATACAAAGTGCTGCCATTGAAGTCAACAGAGCCTAGAATCTGTCCTTGTAAATCTTGGCAGGTCGTAAGCTGACATATAATTTATTGTGAAAAGAAAACTTCATTTTCCCCATAGCTTTGAAAAGGAATAAGGGTTGGTGGCCATTGCAGTTCCTCTCGCCCCTAATGGTGAGATTAAGCAGATCTTATGCCGTGCTCATCATTGCCTGTACTTACTGGAGACCTCAATTTTGACATCTTCTGACATTGATTCACCTGAGAAGGGCAATAACTATTCAAAGAGTATGTACATTATGATAAAAGACAAGCTAGTGAAAACTCTAATTTACTTACACAGGTAAATAAAAAAAGCTTAGTACAATGTGTCACTTCTTGCAGCATTCCCCCTGCTGTAGTTAGCAAAACACATGAAGAGCTATGCTCTAAAAGCTGAGGCTGGGGGATGAAAAATTGGGGGCAAATATTGGGTCCCCTATATGGGCAGGTAAGGATCCCCCAAGTCACTCCATGCTCCCACGTTCTCATTGCTTGGCAACTTTTTCCAGGACTTTTACTTCAAAACGGAGTACATTGGAGATTTATCCATGTGGAGGCGCTGTATCAGGCAAAGGAAGGGGCAGTCCTTTTTTTAAACACGTACGGGGAAACAGTTCCTCATCCTCTGCCAGGTTTGCAAACCGGTTCAGTGTTTACCTTTGGCAAGGGAGGAAGGGAAGAGTGTTTGCAAGCCTCTGTTTTAGTGCATTTGCCTTCCTCGCTGTTGGGAGATGCAGACTTTGCTCTGACTGTGGGCTGAGCAGTTCAGTACAGGTTTGAAGAATGCCTTTTTTCTTGGCCAAATTCATTGTTTGGAAGCTGGCGGCTGCCAAATTTATTGCTGCCCAAAGCAAATGAATGAGTAGGAGGAAAAGTAGGAGGAACAGAAAGTGCCATTAATCTACTCTTTGCTGAGTTTGTGGGAAAAAAAATAAGACAAGCATAATTCCTCTAGGCTTTCAGTATGGAGATGAGTGCAGCAAAAGCAGTTGGATATTAAATACTAGCATATTAGTATGATGAAGGCAAAGAAGGTCTCACGTCTTTACAGTACAGGAAGCCTCTTGCCAGGCTGTTCTGTATCAAGATCTCACTCAGGGCTGCACTAACTCCCTGTCACCCTGCAGATCCCACGGCAGCACCCAGACCCGCACTTACCCCATCACCAAGTCAAGATGTGGACCTGCTTCCCTGCAAAGCTAGAGCTCACTTGTGCCAAGCACAGAGAGCCAGGTCTAAAATACGTGTATTAAATAAAAGCAAGAAGTATGCAGGTAGTGCCTCTTCTGTAATCATCTTTACTCCTAGACATGTTTGTTCAGAAAGTATGAGGCATTTTATGAGCTCAAATTGTTTTCCTGGAAAACACTATCAGCATTCTGTACAAGAAGGAAAGTCCAAAATGCAGAAATTTATCTTTTACTGTAAAGGCCACTGAAAATACTTCTTCCAATGAAGCAAAGTTCATAAAAATACAAACTCATTTTAAGATCAAAAGTTTACAGAAGTGGTTTTCAATAAGCCATTGATAGCCTTCCTGCTGCAGTGGCCATTTCTCAACATAGCTCTACAGTAAAGACCATTGAGAGATATTATAAAGGCAAAGTATTCAGGAAGAAACAATTTTTTTATTAAACCAACTGATCTAGTTGGGTATACAAGCAGGCTTTTGAGTATTCCCACCTTTTCTTCAAGTCATGTCCAGAGAGAAGCAACGTGGTTAACCCAGCTGTGGGAATGCCACATGATAAAAAATTGATTTATTTAAGAATGAAAACCTAATGTGGAAGGACGCCCACAAGTCCACTGTAAAATCCTCAACAGATGAGAATGACAAAAGACAAAGCAAGGGAGCGGGAGGCATGCCAGGGGTAATTTTTTTGCTTCAAGGGAAGCAAATGATAGGTAGAACTCCCTAATCCAGCAGGTTTCAGACTCCTATCTCTGTTTAACTTGTAATTACATGATTTATTAAGGAGTTTTTTTCTTGTTTAAGTTAACAGGAGATAAGCCAGGTCACTGAGACTCAACAGCCACTTCATGCTCCAGGAGCATATCAGGAATTGCAGCACAGGAGTCCAGCCAGAGAGGAAGTAGACCTATTTGTTTCTGTTCTTGCTGATTGAATCTGATGCTGGGATCACCGTTTAAAATGTGAAGGGTATTTAAAGTGGAATTGACTCAACCAAAACATTCAGCAAATCCCCAGAGGTACAGATGTAGAACAGTGGCAAACTTCCAGCCTGCCATAGCAAGCATTCAAAATCCTCTGGAAATAAATAACTTCAAGGCTTTAAAAGGATAAGAAAGGACAGCCAAGCCAGACAGATCTCTGGGCCTGTTCCTGAATGCCCCAGACATGCATAACTTCAGCTGATTTCCAGTCGTGTCATCTTTCCAGGACAAGCATTAAGAGACTGCAGCCTTTGCGCAGGGACAAGTATTGCTGCTTCCATCCCAGCATTGTAGTTTACATGAGGATGGATGTGTAAGTGGATGTTTTGGTTCAAAGAGTCTATCTGGACTAATTCTAGCCTCCAACAGTGGTGATAAGTCCATGTCCAGTGAAAAATAAGAAATGGATATACATTTACAATATTTTCCCACATATTACCTCTTACTATTTTCAGCTGAGCAGATTTTCTAAGCCTCATGTGCTTTGCCTGTTTAATAATCTTTAGTAAATCTTCTCTTTCAAATACTTGCCCAGGCTCTCCTTTAACTTGTGCATTTTTAATCACCTTTGGCAGGGAGTCCCACAGGATCATGCCTTCTTCTGCCTTCTATTACTTTTGAACCTGTCTCCCAAGTAGTTCCATCTTACAGACATTCATCCTTGCCTGGGATGAAATAGCCCTTATCCACTCTCTCTACATCCAGGATTTTGTAGTTCTTTAGTGTATCCCACCTTTTCCAGGCTGAAGAGTTATAGTCTAACAGCTTCTCTCCTACTCCTTGGCCCCACAGGCATCAGAGCCAGTTATTTTGCTCGGGCACCTGCCAGATGGGTACAGCTGGTACAGGTGAGTTTAAAGATGGAAAGAGGCCTCAACATTGGGCTGCTGCAAGGGAGAAGTGATCAAACACAGTCCCGTGCTCGGAGAAGCTCTGCTAGGCAGAAGGGGCACCAGCCATGAGCTAACTCTTGATGATCCCTGGTCACAGGACACAGAACCACATATCTCCTGCCCCTTGAGGGAGGAGGCAAAGGCTCTGTTGCTGCAGTATGACCCAGTGTGGCCTTTCTCCATGTGGCTGAAGACCTTTCAGCAACTGAGCACAAGGCAGCAGCAACATCTAATAGCTGGGAGCACTCTGATATGCTGTTAAGATGCCACATGGTGGGATGGTCCCAAACACTGCACAGTCTAAAGTGATGGACAATGACGGGTTGTAATTTACAACCGAGTGAACAACATTGCCTATATTTCACCTTACATTATTTATATGAGATATGTATGACACGAGTCATATAGATATATATCTCCTATTTTGCATGGATACATTTTGCATTCCAGACCTATTCTAAAGACCTTTGCCTTAGCATAATAATATGCTTTGGTCACATCCTATATTTTTTTTTCATAATTCCCAAGAAAATTAAATAGAAAAACTATTCTCATTGAACAAATCAGCTTTTCACATTTTAAAAAGCAAGTATTTTCTATAACACAAGTTTTCAGAATCATTCTGTCTGTCATTTGTCAAATGACTGTACTTTCATTAGACAAGACAAATTATCTAGAGCCCCAGGAAAAAATTAATTTCATGGGGATGCGAAAGATTGAAGACCTATTGGTAGAGTACAATATATGCTTGGCAGATGTCCCCTGCCTAGGGCATGAAACGGCCTGACTACTATCTTGTCTATGGTTCAGAAGTAATTGTACACATTGCACACAGAGCAACACACACTCACAGAGCAAACACCTAGTGATGATGGATATCACTACTGATACAATTCCCACCTAGAAACTATAAGGGCTAGAAAAATATTGTAAATTTTAAGTGGTATGAATTAACTAACTGCAAAGAACACACACAGTTACATTCAAGGGAGTAGAGCTGTGACAGTAATTGCTGAATTGAGTATTTTTAAAAAGCCCTTTTGTTCTTATTGCCATCAAAGCTATTGTTGAACTGTGCTGTACTGTCAGCATTGTGAATATTAGGGGTTTAGATCCATGCATGCAAAAGATCAAAAGCAGTGATGAAGGATTCTGTAATTATTAGTAATTGCTTCCCAAGTGACCATTTTTTAAAAAAGATTCTTTGTAACAAACTGTTCACTAAAGACCATGGGTTGAACTCATATTTTCACAGCAAGAACATGAGCCCATGGATATTATTTCACACATTATCATCATAGCTGGAAACTACCACTAATAAGAAATGCAAATGCTACACAAAATCTTGATATCATTATTATAATTATTACTTGTAAATTTAATGCAGATTGTAATGTTACTTTTCAATTAAAAGAATTTAAAGACTAAAAATAGAAAAGAAGTCAGTTAAACTAGTTTCAGGTTGAGCAAAGTTTTCATTTCTCTAGTACTGTGTTCAGAACTGCTTCATTCAAGTAAAATATAATTGGTACATCAGCAATGAGCAATCCTTGACTTGTAAAAGGTACTTTCTAGGCTGAAGTCTCTATCTATTTACAAGGTAAATCTTTACACATTTAGCTACAAGCACAGACACCAAGGGAACTCTAACAAAGCCTAAAAAGGATGCAAAAGCTGCATCATGCCCTCTTCTCACATACCTATCCCATTGCCAAATGAGATTAAATGTGTATGTTTAGAGCTATATTTCATATTTGATCCTAACGTTTGTCTTGGAGCTGCTCTTGCTCATTCCAGGACTGAATTTGTCCTGAATAAGTTAAAATCAAAGCTATAGCACTATTAAAAATAGTTCATACATGACAATAATAGTCCACTATGTCTTATTAGAAAACATTCAAAACATTTATGAAATTATGGTGTTTTGTTGTCCAGATGTAGCATGAGTTGCCTTTCTCCTATCCTTTGCTGAAGATGGAGATCACCTGTGATTACATGACCTACACAACATCTGCATTTCAGTCAAGACAAGCACCGGAAGCGAACAGCTCCCTCATGAGCTTCTAACCCCTGACTATCATCCTCTGGAGCATTTTGGATTGCACAGCCGCAGCTGTCCAGCTCCAGGACTTTCTTCCTACATGTCAAAGCCCAGTGCAAAGGGTCAATATACTACAGAGTATGTGAGACACTGCAGGGAAAGAAGGAGTTTGGGCTTTGTTGGGGAGTGGTCCCTACCTCTCCTCTAGATCAGAAGCAATATGTATCTAATATATCAAGTGCTTGAAATGTTCTGTCAAAATCACTGCTAGGATTAATTACAATCTTATGCTCCTTAGGAAAAAAACCTTACTGTGTCTGCCTGTAAAGTGCCTGTTTGGATGCTGTACAAATTAATAAAGAATAATAACAGTGGTGCCTGCATGAAAAGCCAGCCCTTACACCAATGGGACAACTCAAAACCTCCCATTACATGCAGAAAACAACATTCAGTATGTGGTTTGTTTATGATGTCTGAAGAAAAACACACAGAAAACCCCTTCAAGATGCCCTTTAATGTAGCCAGAGTTTTTTTGCTTCAGAACAAATGTAGCTTTGTTCAATATGCTAAAGCACCCTATTGAAGTCATCATGCGGTACTGCTATTTCCTATATTAAAATTAAAATCTGCTATCCCTTACAATATATCCCCCTTTATCATACCAAATGGCTTAATTCCCTTGCAGTTTCCTTTCTGTCATGGTTCAGTCTCCCATCTCACTCGTAAGACACCTTGATACCACAATATCTATGTCTGCTCCAGGATAAATGCTAATTTATCATACAGAAGTAAGAGTTCTGCCCTGACATACACAAGGCTGTAATAGGAGACTTCAAACAGTTAGTTCAATAGCTCCATTACTTTCCAACAACTCCCCCAATATCATCTCCAAAAATAAAGCCAATTTTTCTTGACTTTCATCAGTGCGATTCAGGAGTAACACAGTGAACTTGATGCTTCCCCTCCAGTAAGGAAGAGTTAGGGCTGGTGTCTCCTATTCATGAGCTAAGTGGGGAAACAAATCATGTCACTATTTTATTTATGTTTCATCTAATTATTCAAGGCACAGCTCATATTCATCCTCCTTAGTGCCTGTCTGTATTCTGCACTTCCCCATCATAGCTTACACATTCTTCTGTATGGGTTTTGATATCTGTTTAATGTACCTTGACTTGCACCACATTTTCCCTGTACTTTCCATATACTGTGTCATGGTGTGAGAGGAGGGGGAAAATCCAAAGGAGAAGCATTAAAAAAGCCCACCAGGATGACATTTTAAATGGCAAGAAACATGCAGGCCCATCCTATTTTCAACACAAGGGAGATTTACTCACACAGTTCCCATTACCATTAATGGTAGTTATAATTTCTCCCATACACTGAGTAGAAAATAAACTTGAAAGAGGAGAAATAGAGGGCATTCAAGGGGAAAATATTTAATATGTAAAGCTTGTGGCTGCCTGTTGGTAATGAATGTGGTAGGCATAATAATGGTAATAATAGGAAAAGACACTTACATATCTGAGTTAGGGTTATTGTAATATGGCAAACATACAGAGAAGAAACCATCAAGGAAACCACTAAACATCATTTTGAGGAGACAGTAAGAAAATATACATAAGACTAAAGAGAAAATAAAAAGGAGAGCAGAAGCAGGACTTGGAACGAGCCAGCAAAAGCAGCAGGAAATCAGAGGTGTTTTCACCTAAGGAAACAGCAGCTATCAGCAAGAGTACCAGGAGGACTGGGAAAAGGGCAGAAACAGAAGGGATGACAGCAGCATGATGCAGAAGGCACAAAGATATTACCATCCATCAGAAGACAAAAGCAAACACATTCAGAAGAGACAGGAATAAATTACTTTACAGGATGATAAGTGACTCAGACTGTTCAATATAAGAGTCTTTAGGTAATGAGATTATGGACCAGAAATAATCACAGAGGCTAAAGCTTACAAATCACTATTAAAAGGGGCACTCTCAAGTGGATCCTGGTGATTCAGATACTCCAGTGGCTCAAACAGTATGAAACACAGCCAGAGGTGCTGGGACAGCACTGATACTACAGACAGACAGACATCATATGTGAAATCATATATCACAGTATATCACCTTCACTTCTTCTTGGTGCCAAACTCACTGGCATTTACTGCTCATAGTCCTTTTACATAGGAGCAGCAATACAGATAAGCAATACAGATGCAGCAATACAGATAAGATGCAGCTGCACCTGTAGTAGGAGTTACCAAAATACAAATATCACTGACTTACACAAATAATGCATTTTTAAGTGGTTCCAAGACTTGAGAAGTAATTGTCAGCAGGGAATTACCACCAAAGTAGGGTGGCTTTCATGCTACCCTGACCTTCATGCAGGAGCACCATGCAGCCGAAGCACCAAACACTGAGCACAGACAAATGATCAAGTCTCTGTCACCTAGGACAACCATTTTAGTGTAGAGTTAATAACCTCTAATTGATTAAATGCTCTCTCCTTTGACTTTAGAGAAGGTCCAGGTAAGAAGCTTAAGGCAGCTATCTTGTCTGCAGTCTGCAAATCACCCTGAGTGATTTGGTCAGGATAAGAAGAGAAATTTCTGTTCTGAGTCATGGTCTCGGGCATGTCCACAGCTGCCTCTGAAGTGTTTCAAACTTCTTTTACATGAATGGGACTACATGAATTTTAAGTAGAAACTTAGCCCATTGTGTGCAAAACAGAATGTAAATCGGGAATAATTATTCTAGTACAAAATGGAGACCCCATTTAAAATACTGGTGAATCTTGGCTCTGTAGAAGAAATATTACTGAGTCTAAAGCCTCTAGCTGAGGAAAGGCAAAGTAAATCCAGGTTTTTGAAAGTATAAATTATGAGGAAACACTGATCAGATGTTGCTTCTATAAATAATAACAGCTCATTAATTCTCTCTTTGCTAATCCACACATTTAAAGAACTCACCAACCCCTTTAACCCCAAGGGGACTCATCCCACTTCTCAGCAGAGCTTTAATTTATGTTAGCAGCAAGATCTCATATTTCTAGGAATTCATTAGTTTTAAAAAAATCCTATTACAGTATGTTTATTGGCACGTTTGAAGATATTATCATAAATAATTGAAACTCAAGAACAGTTGTTCAAGGCATTAACAAACTACATTGGCAAGGCATCATACCTGAATCTTTTTTTTCAGGCACATCCTTTCATTCATGGCTCAATTTCATTCACATGGAGTGATTCCCAAAAAAGGTCTACTTAATCCAGAATACAGAGTTTACAAGCTGCACAGTGTCCTGAGTGATCTGCTGTATCAACACAAGTTTCACATTTAATTGCCAAGCTTAAGTAGTGAACAAAGGGTGCTGTCACCACCCATGTGAGAAAATGCAGTCTCCTACCATTTAAATATACAGACAAGGGGTCATCTAGTAAAGATCCTGAAATCAAAGTAAGAAAATTAGTAATGTGAGACCTGATGTAAAGTAAGGCACAACCTGTAGTGCCAATATTAGCATACATCAGGCAGAGCTTTCTCATGCAGAGATGATCTGAAGTATGAAATGCAGCTGAGTAATCAATCAGGGAAACAGGCCTTCCACATGGATGGCAGACAACCACTTCTTTCCAGAGTTGTCCTATGGGATGTACTCAGTGCAGTGGAGCATAACAGATGATAAAGGATTATGCTGTGGTGTCATTAAACTGATTCTAAAAAAGATTGTGAGGTGTTTTCATGCCCTACAAAGCCAGCTTGAAGGAGGAGGACCACATCAGTATGTGGCATGGGTGTACTCATAGATCATCCCTAGTCTTAAACTAATATCAAATAAGGTTGTTCAGAGCAGGCAGGATTCATCTCACCAAACTTTAGCCACCTAACAGTAAAGCATCTTATATGAGCTTATTTGTCCAGACTCTCTCTATCCTGACCAGAGGCCCCTCTGGCAGACTATTTATTCTCACTTAATATATATGGGATCTAACACAGGTGGGACCAGGCTCCTACTGAAGGTGCCTATCTCCCTTCTCTGAACACAGAGAACCTCAACAGCAGGCTGAAACCATACCCCTGAAGAACTGAGTGCTGCCAAAAGTAAAACAATTTGTGCAAGATTGTGACAAGGACTATCAAGGTGAGAGAGATGACTGCAAATTCTTACAAGAGGAGGTAAAACAATTCAAGATTAAAAAAAATATACAGTGAAAATTAAGTCTGAGTGGAGATTGCTGTCTATATAAATCAGAGCAACTCACACAGAGAGGGAAAAATAGCTATATAAGCTAAGGGTCAACACTGGCTGAAGAGCATGTATGTATGTACTAACAATATG
Organism: Loriculus beryllinus; assembly: GCA_039877255.1. Lineage (NCBI taxonomy): Eukaryota > Metazoa > Chordata > Aves > Psittaciformes > Psittacidae > Loriculus > Loriculus beryllinus. The sequence goes on from JBCJKH010017388.1 coordinate 33,037, forward strand.
TAAATTCATCCTGGAGATAGATCAGAAGACTTCTAACCATCAAAGGACCGAGGATCTAGAACAGCCTTTCAGAGCAGTGTGATCTCCTATTCCTGGAATGTCATTGCTTGTAGAGAATCTGCTCTGCTACGTTTATGTCACACTTTAAAGACATTATGATGAAGCATTTAAAACTGCTTGTGTAACCCTTGTTGAAGTACAGGATACATAAATATCAGACAACTATTCTGAACCAAGAAATTACCTGCTCCAATGTGAGATGTACACGTGTCAAAAACATCTCCACATTTAACTCTAAGTGTTAGGATAATTTAGCATGGAGGTTTAAAGCTGGGCTCTTTCTGTTTGGCTGCCAAGTTTCAACCCAAGCTTCCCCGCATGTCAGGATCCAACTCTTCATTGTTATCACTGTCACCGAGATCATGAGTTTCCCCTCGTGCCCCACTGATTCCATAGAAAAAGCAAGTGATTGTGGCACTGGTTTCACAATGGGCAGCCATGCGGTAGAAACTAACTTCAGCATCGCATCACAAATTAGAGATGGGAGGAGAAGGCTAAAATAGAGCATCCTGAATTCAGCTATAATTATGGTATTGTGGTTTTGATATTTATGGTCTTCTGAAAATTATATAGTGACCTGGCACTGCCAGACATCAGGCTGGACTTTAAGCAAATATACAGCAGACCAAAGGGAGAGATGTTTAAAGAAATAGCATTTCAATGCACTTTACATGAGAGATCTGAAATCCACTGGGTATCTGCAAGGGGGTCTCACATTTGCAGGCACTCAGAGAGCACTGGTCCTAATTGCTTAGTAACATACATTGCGTGGATTCAGTTCATTCTGGGACACCAATGCAATTATTTCTAGGTTGGCAAGATTTCTGGAACCTCTGACACTTTCTGCTGCATTACCTGGAAACAGAAATCTTCCAGAGAATCCAAGTCCCTGGGAACACAGACACCTCTGCCATTTTCCCTTTGTAAACAAAAAATCTCCAATAGTGAAATCCTCAGGAAACTTGTTCCTTGTGGGTTTTACAGCCACAAATTAAAGACAGTTATATTTGGAGGACCATGTCTAAGTTTAAAATGCAAGACAATGAATGCAAGGCAGATTAAGCAGCAAAGCTACTAACATGACATGATGGATCAGTTTGGTGTAGCATGTAAGTTGAATGCTAACAGCACCATAAAGCAGCCAAGCATAATAACAGAAACACTTCAGCTGACGCAGCTCTGAAAAACACCTTTTTTATTTTATGAGTGTACACTTTGCAGAGAAAAAGCCTCAAATTTTCACAACCTGGTTGCACGCATTAAGTAACAATCAGTTCTCAGAGAAAAGTGCTGTGATGTATTACAGCATTAGGTCTTGCTGAGGAGGACAGACTGCATCATGATTGCATGCAAAATTAAACCTGAAAAACTGCATTAGAAATATCCATGAGTTTAAATTTCAGATCTATTTTCTTCCCTCCAGAAAGTACTGTTTTAATGTTAGGTACAGGAATCCCACTGACAAGCACTCTTGAGTACAAGCTTCATACCATCCTGGAAAGAAACAATACAATTGCTTCACTTGTGCTCATTAAATATACAGTGCATAAACTCTGGCTTTGGAAATCTCATCGGCAGAAGGCTTCTTTCTTCTTTTTTTTCTCCACCCCTTGAGGATTACTGAAATCTCTGCATTATCCACTGAATAAAGACAATGTTCTGCAGCCCCAAGCTGCGACTAAGGTTTTGGTCATGCATGCTGCAAGGCAGGGAAATTAGAGGCTGCCATTGCAAAATACATTATAATAGAAATTACTTCCTTTCTAAATAATTAAGCACCCAACCTTGTTTATCACATGTACTTCTCACTTTGCACTATGTACTCAAAAATGTCTGGCTACAAGACACAACCTGCTGGTTTTGTGATGATGTTGTTATGCTCATTGGAAAAAAAGCCATCAGAAGTTCAGCAAGGCTCTGTTAAAACTTCTTGCTCTGCAATTCCAGCCACTGCTTCTCAGAAAATGTTCACTTTCCATATTCATCATCACCTGCACTTACATATACTGTTACTCTTAAACACTATTCATTTTAGGACTCTCCTGATACTCCCACTGAGTTCAGGCTACAAGTGCATGGATGCTTTTTTGGTGATGCATACAGTTCCTTGCGTCCTCCTCCTCATATCTGTGACTGCTCATTCCCACTCCTACAGTATCCTTTCAATTGTACCAGCACAAACATTTGTGCAGCCGTGCTGGGATCAGATAGAGGAATTGATCCAGCTAAAAATAACTTCTTCTATTTTTCCTCAAGTCAATTTTCAGGCAAAGCAGTTCCTGATGTGGCAGGGTAGTGGAAAGCTGGTGGCTGCAGGAGCAGGAGGTAGGACAAGGACAGAAGGATGCGTTCCTGACACCCCAGCATCCAGTTATGCTGGCTTAAGGTGGTTGGAACATAAGGTGAAAGTTTTCAAGGCTGACACTGTTGTAAGAATATTAACATGGTTTCCAAGCCTGATATCCAGGGACTCTTTTGTGCCCTGCTCTAGCAGGGCACAAAACTCACAGAACACAGACAAATATCAAAACTGGCAGAAGTCCTCAGGCCTAATGCAGGCATCTCACATACCTTCATAGGACAAAGCTACATCCAACACCCAGTCTTATCAAGGGAGCAAAAGGCAGCAGCATCAAGTTGCCATGTGATATGAGACCTTCTGTAGACTTCCTGGAGCATGGGCCTTGCTATGTAGTGCACAGCCCCATCATGATGAGATGATACCTATGCTCCGAAAAAAACAGGTATAACAATAAAAAGCTAAAGCAAACTGTTGCTTTTGTGGATACACATTACAGATATTTTCTGTGATAAAATTGTCAATAAACTTGTAACTTAATATTTTATTTCCATTGAACTTAGTAACTGTGTAGGTCCAAGTCATTCTCATGAAGAGTCAGGGTACACTCAACTCTGAGGGAAAAAACCCTACATGGGTTGAATTCCTTTCCTTGTAAATGGAATTGGGGTTGTGCCTATGCACCCCAGAAAACAGGCAGGTGCATATTTGGATTTCAGCTACGTGAGGAGTAAATCTGGAGAAATCCCACAGGAATCAGTGGCATTGCCCCTGCAGTAAACAAGTGTGTAAGAGTATAATTTTAGCTGACAGACATACACACACTGGCTCCAGTCACTCCACCATTGTTTATGGCATCAAAAAGGATGTATTAAATATGGTAGAATCATAGAATCGCAGAATCATAGAATCGTTAGGGTTGGAAAGGACCTTAAGATCATCTAGTTCCAACCCCCCTGCCATAAGGAGGGACACCCCACACTAAACCATGTCACCCAAGGCTTTGTCCAACCTGGCCTTGAACTCCGCCAGGGATGGAACACTCACAACTTCCTTGGGCAACCCATTCCAATGCCTCACAACCCTAAAAGGAAA
>JBCJKH010017388.1:36590-51253 GCA_039877255.1 Loriculus beryllinus
CCAACCTGGCCTTGAACACCGTCAGGGATGGAACACTCACAACTTCCTTGGGCAACCCATTCCAATGCCTCACAACCCTAAAAGGAAAGAATTTCTTCCTCATATCCAATCTAAACCTTCCCTGTTTAAGCTTTAACCCATTACCCCTTGTACTCTCACTACAGTCTGTATGATAAGGAATATCTTTCTTCTCTAGAAAACCCTGCCTTAGAGAGAAGTTGAAAGCACTCTTGAATTTTCAGCAGTGATAACTTCAGTAGGAGGTTTAATCTGGCAACAGTTGAAAAGGCTGAAGAAGACATTCACACAAAAATGCATCAAATCCCAGAAATTTGACAAGACTGGGTTATGAAGCTGAACAGGATTGTTTAAAGCATCTGGCAACTCTATAATTTATTTCATTTGTCCTTTTCATACTGCCAGAGAGAGTCTGCCACACATGTGAGAACCAAGCCACGTCACTGGATGCCAGATATCACGCCAAGCCTCATGAATAGTGACAAAAAGTCTATTCCATTTAATTGCCAGGTGTCAAGAAAAATCATTACAGTGCATGGAAGGCACTCTGTGCAACTGATCACCTGGAGAGACTTATCTCTGTGGCTGCTGCCTATACAGTCATAATTAAATAAAAGCAAATGGAGGAGGCACTGAATAATTATGACTGCAAGATAAAGAAAATGCTGGGTAAGTAACTTCAGAAGCATAATTTAAGCATCATACTAACTAAAAAGTATCAGCATCTTCTGTGATATGTTTTCACAATTAAGTAGTTCAGAAAATTAAAATAATCAAGAAAACAATAAAATAAGTGAAGTGTTAAACTAAAAATATCAAATATCTGTGACATGTACATAATAGCCAACAGGTACAAAGTCATTCTGACTCACTCTTCCCACGTGCAAATGCAAATTCTGTGTCCTCTGCTAACTCTGTGTGCCAATTAATCTTGCAATCACATTATCACAAACCTCTGTTGTCTGGCACTTTTTCTTATTTCATAATAAGCACATAAGGGACCTGCCCCAGTTCCTCATGGGCACAACTGCATAGAGACTCCATCATTGAGATATGCCAGAGAATCATTTTAACTGTGCTAGACTTTGCTTGACAAGCTCAGCTATATAGGATTTCCTGCAATTTTTACAGTGAGGTGTATCAATGCCTTGGTTCTTCTAGAGGTACCAGACACAGACCCCATGTCACAGTGCTGCACAGTGTATCAAGGTCCCACCTCCACAAATGGTAAAATTCCCATTGACATCCAAGCGCTGCTGTTCCCACCCAGTGCAGACACCAAACCATGGTAATCCATCACGCTGCTGTGCTCCTCACACAAGAAACTCCTGGGCTGTCCAGGGGCTGTGGGCAATTTCCTACCACTCCCCAAATTGCTGTGAGGGAGAAAGGTTGTTTCCCTTTGCCCTGGCAGGAAGATATGGGGGCATACTTCTATGAGGGATTGTTCACCCTTGGATGAGGTATCCAGATGAGCAGCCTTTCTGAAATCAGAAGATATGAAAGAAAGAAGAACTCCAGTTCCTGCAGCTTGAAGGTTAAAATGCATGAAGACAGTGTGTGTGGGGAGAGCTTTTGCTCTTCCCACTTTTTGTTTCACACCTATGTTCTCCTAACACAGGTATATCTCAAGAGCAGTTAAGAATATGTAGGGCAGTACCAAACTAAAGAGTATGTTCCGTCCACCACTGGTCTGAAATGTTTCCTTCCTTGTGAATATGATGTCATATAGCCTGCTGCAAAGTACTATTTGTTCAGTGCCATGTAATTTGCAGAGCTAGTAATTGCTCATTTGAAAGATCCAGTTAGAAAGTGTGGTGAAACACTCTAATGAAATGTGGATTAAAAATTTTTCAGAAGAGTTATTAATCTTCTAAATACATATTTGCACAACAGATTAAAAGTGCAGGAATTATGCATTTTACATATACAAAAGATGACCACATACTGGCTTCATGAGATCTTCAATCTAAAATCCCTTTTCTGATCTGTGTAGCAGATCTACTTCTTGTTTGTTTGTTTGTTTGCTTGCTTTTCTGGCCAAAAGCATACACTCTTTCTATGCAGGGAGAATGGAATGTCCTTAACAAAACTCATCAAATGCAAACACAACAAAGCAGCTCTAACCTACAGATCTATCCATGGAAGATTTCACATTTTTTACAGTGGTCTTTCAGTTGGTTTCAGCCTGTGACCTAAGATCATAGGAAGTGCCATGGATCTTTGAGGGGTCCACAAAAGGTAACTAAGTACAGCAAGCTTAGCCATGCCTTTCAGCAGTCTAGGGAGTCAACCAGTCAGGAAAAGTTGAAAACCAGTCATCTAAACAAGCATATATAATTTTTGTACATAAAAGAAGCTATGACCTCTTTTGAACCATGGAATACCATTTATTATTACAAGAAGAGCTTCACAGAAAAGAAAATTAGCTGTGTCTTTCAGTTAGGACATGCCTTCTGCACAACTAGAATAAAAAAAGCCATTTAATTATAGCAGCACGGAGCTCAACAGCGTAAATTGCCTTGAGAAACAGTGTGTATTAGCTTGTTACCGATGCTGTTTGCAGTCACTCACCAGCTCAGGTTGCACATAGTATAAATTTCTGTCTGCCTCAAAAATGCCAGGCAGATAATCATTTAGTCATAACCTTGTGTAAGCAAGAGGCACATTATTATACCTTTATGTTTTAGTAGTGTCTCCATATGACAGCTGGTTCAGTGGGTGCTGAACCTGAGACTTGGAAGGCCTTTACTCAACACTTCTTTAAACATGTTTCATATGCAATCTTCAATAAGTTTCTAGCCTCCTATCTGCAAAATGGAAATAATACTCTTTGCATCTATGCTTAAATAGTCTGTGAAATCAAATGTTTTATGGAAAGGTACTCTTATAACTTACAATACTGAATTCTGTCAATCAACTTTGCCAGAGATGACATCAAATTGAGTACTCCAATAGTGAATGGGAAAAAAACCCAACAATTACGCACTTTTAAACTCCCTCAAATCTTCCTTTTTTGCCATCCTGTTTTGCCCTCATCATCCATCTTGAAGACTGATTATCTCTGTTAAAGATGCACCTGGCTTCTCAGTTTTACTTGTGAGCATTTGAAGACAGGCTGCAATGAAAAATCTGATTGCAACTTGTGAATTCACATTTAAACCTGTTGAGACCATAGGCATGTGTCAACATTTGCTTTCCATTCTCGTCTATGTGCTGTTCGAGATCACTGAAAACCACACCACCCTTCCCTTTGGTTTAGGGCAGTCCCACTCCATATTCAAAGCAAACTTGTATCCCTGATCTGGAAGCAGCGCCTCTCACCATCTGTTAGCAAGACAGAAGATTCTCCATTGTCCCTGTATCTTTAGAAGTTAAGAAAAATCTCTAATATTTTAAAGACAATCTGAGCAGCCTGGATTTAAATAGGAACAACCACTACCATGATGACTAAAGAATGCTTGCTGAATACAGCATAAGTACTTCAAAGAGTGTCCTGGGAGGAAAGGGGAAATGTGAAAAAGAATGGTTTCCAGATGTAAGATTCAATCCAGGTTCACTGTGTCAATGGATGAGGACATGGGTTACCATGTACCAAATTCAGAGGTAAATAGGAGTAGTGGGGGCTGTTATACTCTTGTCAAAGAATAAATTAAGACAATTTTCACAATGAGTAAGCAGAAAAAAGTTGGAGGAAAAAACCTAATCCAGTCCAAACCATCTTCCACGCCAAAATTCTTCCCCTCCTAAGTCTTTTCTAGTTACCTTGGCTTTACTGGTTGAAGTAGCAAATGATTCTGTGCAGTCTTTTGAAACATGTAGACTATTGCCGCCCTATTTAAAACAAAGATACACAAACAGATAAAAACCCCTCTCTATGAAAAATTCATTCTGCTTTCCTATTTTTACTACATACAGCCTAAAATCACAGCACAGTATAAATTTTGACTGTCCTCAAGAGGGTCACTGAAATGAAGCATTTGCTTGCTGAGCTTCATTGACTGAAAAACATCTTAACTGGGTACATTCAAAACTGCTGCTTATCTGAACTGTTTTAAGAGGTTAGTTTGCATATTTAATATGTTAATGTTTCACAAGTAAGAAGATCTGCAAGTGACTTATTACAGGACATATATCTCGACAGAGCCCTGAGTCATTTAAACTGGTACCTTAGACAGTAAATGGCAGTTACACCACTGCACACCACCTCAGAGTCTGCCCATGGCAGTAAGCCAGTTTTGCAGATCTTCTTCCAAAATCAGGTTAGATTCCTTCTTCAGGAGGCTATTTCTCAGTGGTTTATAATTTCACTGTCACTAGCATATCAGTAAGACAGCATGTCTTTTTGAGCACTGATTAATTTTGCCCTGACACTATTGAAATGTGAAGTATAAATTTTAACTCAGGTTCAGAAATGTTAATCAGTTTTGAAATATCCATAGATTGCATATATATCAAGGCCCATAAATACTCAGAGATGCCTGTCAGGATCCACATGACATTAGCAGTCTTGCTTCTTTCTAGCTGAAGGCCCACCAAGCTAGGTGTTCATCAGGACTGATAATGAAATATATAATCTTGAAACAAAAGGACATATTTTTGTATTAATGTCTTCTAAGAGATCAAATATGAAGATATAACTCCTCTAGGATTTATATTCACTCACATTCTTAAATGATCTTTTGATTATTTACTCTCTCAGAGCTGCCACTGTCCACACTGGTAAAATGTTTCTGTAAATACTGATGTTTAAAATAATCCTGTGTATTGTGTATCTGCATAATTATAATCATAATATGCTTTTTGTGGTTTAAACCTCAACCATTATGCTAGGTATAACATCTATAGAAATCTCCAGACTTTAGGATATAAATTAATCGTCAATTATGTGAAAGAGGAGGAAACTTCCCCCAGAGCTACTTGACTTCTGAACAGTCTGCTATATTAGGTCTGCTATTTACATTGGAGCATTTTGTGCTGGAAACACTGAGTAAAGATCCTGAACTTCATGCCCCCATTCTAAGACAAGGAACAATCTGTATTCTTCCACTCAGCTTAGTAGGAAAAAAGCTACAGAAACTTTTACTTATGCCTTCATCCATGAAACCAGTGTATTCAGCCAACCTGGAAAACACAAGCGAGATTTCAGTCCATACCCAGAGGTCCATGCACTGAAACTGTACTCTGGAAAGATGTTTTCCATCTCCAGAAGAAAGGGTGAGGCCACCTTTTCCAGCCAGATCCAAGCAAGGGCTGACTTCAGGGGCACCATGCCAATTTGCACTGGCTGCATACCCGGCTCGCTCTTCAAAAGTGACACTTGAAGCACAAAGCACTCCAGCAGCCACTGCTGTCTGGAGACACAGGGGAAACCAGAGAGCCTGTGCTTTCCTGGCAAGACACCCTTGCTTTCTTGGCACAGCTAAGCTGCCTTCTTCCCAGTAAACTCAAGCCACTGCCTGAGATGTAAACTACAGTCAGCCTATCCACCAAAAAAGATGCTACACACGCGAATGCACGCAGCTGACCAGTCCCGTCCCATAGGAAAGCTCCAAGGAAAAGGGGCACTTTGGGGAAGATCCTCAGTGGATCTTCTCCCACCAGGAGCCACAGAGCACAAAGGTCCCTCCTGCAAAGGAGGTAGGAAGCTGCCCACAACCTTCAGCTTTCCTGAGGGGTTTAAGGAAAACCTAAGGTGTTTAAGGAGGCTCAAGACTGTATTCGGAAACACTGTCTGCGAAGGGACTATGGATAACTTAGGATATATGAAATCAAGATGCTCCACTAGTTAAACTGAAAGGACTTGAACCAATACCTTCTAAAGAGTATAAGGAAAAGTTTCATCAACCAGAATTCTCATTCTGAAAATGATTTATGATTTTCCAAGCCTGGCTGGCGTTGGCTTGCAGTAAGGCACTGGTCTGTCAGTCTTGGAGTTGCCTCTGAATGTGGAGCTGACTCTCAAGAACTTTAAAGCTTCACTTTGAATTAATTTTTAATTAGGTACTTTTTAAAATATTATTGAGAAACCATAGCACATTATTTTTGGCTATTTGGTTTGGCAGACTGAAAAAGGGATGGCATTTGAAAAGGGCCTGCAGTCTGCAAATAAAGGCCCTTTACTTACACAAAACCATTTATGCTTGTACAAATCTGCATCCAGCATCTGCCTTAGACACAAACTTGAGAAAATGCTGCTCTGCACTAAGGAGGAGGCAGCAGAGATGTGGACAAAAGATGCCAGGCCCACGCTGGGGTGCTTGCGTTTCTTCACTCCACCTACCAAGGACTGAGTATGGGATACTAAAAGGAAAACAACCATGTTTGCTCTCTGCATTCCTGCACTCATACACACACATACTTTCCTAACAAAGCAGCTTCCTCATCCGTTTCTGAAAAGAAAGCTCACAGAGACTTACTAAGCAGCCGGGGTTGCAGAAGGTTTGTCTCACAACCTTGGGCTGTCAATCCAACCAGTCCACTAGCTCTCCTTTTAAAATAAAGCTGTGCTTGACCTGAAGGGAAGGAAATGAAATTTGCCTCTTATAGCAAACATTTTAACTGCACTTTTGACAGTCCTCAATGAGAGCACCAGAGAAGGAAGGGAAGCAGCTCCTTTTTTATCATCATATGAAAAACACTTTCAAGCTGACCTGGCTTCCCGTATCTTAGTTTTCTACACAGATTTGCAACAGTGTCTGCATCGTCATCCCCCACCTGCTCTGCCAAATTATTATGATACAAGCACTTCGCAAAAAAAAAGCACAATTGCTTGAAATTACACTAGAGTCAAATGTTGATAAAAAGGTGTCACAGAGGGAATGAAAACTAACTGCTGTGAAATTTAATGAAACCCACTGTGTGCCAAGGGCACAGGCAGCCAAATTGAATTTAAAAAGGTGCCAAGCAGGGAAGCTTATAATCAGACTAGCCACTATGTTAGATGAGATAAGCAGAATGACTTTTCTCTATCACAAGATCAAAACAGACTGCAATTCTTATGCATGAGATGAAAAGTTACATTATTTATCCTCCCAGCTTCCTGTGTTCTTAGCACCGGATCTCCGGCTTAGTGGCCTGAAATGGAATTTGCCATCTCCAGCATAAGACTTGTCCCAGCCCTCACAGGGCTCTTTCCTGACACAGTTTCTATTGCAAATGGTTATGGAAAAGAGGAACAAGCTAAACAAAGGTGTGAATAACTCGCCATAATCTGTCTTCAGCCATAGCATTCCCTTCCACAGCCTGGGGAATAAACAGGAAATAGAAGATTACACTAAAGTAGGAGAAGAAAGTAGCAACAGAGTGTTCAGCAGATAGCTCAGTGCTCACAAGGAGAATGGTTTGCCAAGCATCACTGCAGTGTGAAGAAATCATTTTACTCCTTAATTATTATAACAGCACTATTTTGAGATAGTATTATAGAAAAGCCTCATCTCTCAAACGGAACTGTGTTTGCATTCATTCATGCCTCAAACTCTGGTTGAGAACAAGGAACAAAATAGATATGCATTCGATCTCTGTTGGAAATAGTTTCAGCTATATTCTTTATTTCAGTGGCTTGGGGAGCTATCAGTAGTTTGGGGGACACATGGTAAGATCATACCGGTATTTGCCTTGGCCCTGGGCCGCACAGAGAGGCTCAGAGGGTCTGCACCTTTGCCTCACTGATGGTTTTCATCACCACAACCTGCCCGAACTTGCTGGACTACTTTCCAGAGAAAAAGTTTCTAGTTAGAGATTTCCAGTACTGAACAAAGCTCTCCAGAGCCAGCCATTGGGTTTCTTGTAAAAGAACCTCTTGTAAAAATGTCCTGACTTCTATAACAACCTCTTGATTTTGCAAAATGTGCCTGTAATGGTCTGGGGAGTTGTGTTGGCTGTAAAGAGCTTTATCCCAGTATTTAGTGCCATTTACCATGTTTTTACTGCTGTGCCAGAAAACAGACTTGAAAACTAACATAATTCTTGAACTCTAAGACACACTACAGCACATTAGTCTTGAGTTTTCCTGCATGTAACCATTACAACATCTGAAAAACCCTTTGTGGATCAGCAGTAGCAGAAAATACGTGTGTCTGCAGGCACAGCAAATGGTGCTTTACAAGGGGATGCAGCCTGCTCCTGTACCCCTCTGCATGCTTTCTTCCCCCTGCATCATCCTGCTTTCCTCTGCCAGCTTTGCCTACTGTAATCCTGGCCTCTGACTGTTCCCACCTCCACCCATACCTTTCTGAGGCTGCAGTTAGTAAAAGAGCTTTTAAAGGGATGTAGATTATCTGAAGATGAACCCTACCCATGAAAGTAATACATTTGTCATTTGTTACCAAGCCAACATTTAAAGGTCTCCTTTTACTTACTCCTCTACAAAGCACACAATAAGTTTGTCAGCATCAGTACTTACCATAGCAAAAACGCACTAAACCTCAATCTCCCAGTCTGATTTTGTTTCAGATAGGACTTTTCTGGAGCAGCAACTGTCTGCCTCTTCCCCCAACACAATGGATTTCTAGCATTTCCTACATTATAACAACAACTGTACAAGTGAGGATGTTGGTAGAAATTTCCTAGGCAGATGAACTAATCTCCAAATGACATTTAAAGTTCGTAGTCATGCACAGGGTCTGGGCTGAGTCACAGCAAAATTTGAAACAAAGAAGTTTCCTCTCATACATAAACTCACAAAGGTCCCTCAAAATCATGCTAGCCCAGTTTCTATAGATTCTCAAAGCTAAGAACTTTGTAGTACGTCCTGATAACCCTTCACAGGTAGTACCCCTGATAACACAGCTGTGTTGTGCCTGACCTGAATTGCTTGTGATGCTCTGAATGTCAAGTTCATTCTCATCTAAGAAAAAAAAATATTGAAAAAATGTATTCATATATAGGCTTTCAGTTAGCTGCAGACTCAGACAAAAGCCTGAACTTGTAAAGTCAGGTAGCACACTTCTCAGAAGCCATAAGGCTATTTCTTACACTCTACTATGTTAGCAGGTTTCATACCCTTCCACAGGGTGCTGTATTTCAGAAGCAGCTTCTGTTATTCCAGAAAGATCATTCGTGGCTTTCTCTCCATCTTTTCTCCTCAATGCAAGGGACAAACTCCATATCCCTTCACATTTATTAGAAAACCATTCTTCTCATATCAACAATACCACTTTATATTACAAAGGCATCTTTATTGGGAGACAATGCAAGACAAGTGAACTGTCAGATTGAAAAGGAAAGGGTCAAATCTTTACATTACTATAGAAATTATATAGTTCTTATCAGAACTCTGCATTTTCTGCTTCATTCTCTCTGGAGCTGTTTGGATCATGCTACATGATAAAAATAATTATGATTTCTAATAGGTGATTGTTTAGGCTTTCATTCATTTTCTTTATGTTCCTCCATAACACTGCCAAGCTCACTAAAAGACTAAAAGTCTGCAAGCCCCATCAAGAATTGTACCTGCAAATCAATTCAAAATGGTCAGTCTTCATGAAAGACTGGGCTTTGTCAGAGTTACACAAGAACACATGGACTCAGGTCATGGTACACCAACCCTCTCAAGAGTTGTTTTAAAGCTTTATTCCTGCTCCAATTAATATTCCATACCTGGTGACTTAGGTAGGATCTGGCATCCCATGATCATCTTTGCACTGCTACACAGCAGCAATCTCCTCCACATCCCACTAGCAACAATGAGTAGCAACTGCACTGAGCTCCAGATCGTGCCCTCCCCTGGGTCCCATGAAGGAATATTGTGGTTGATGTCAGCAGGTCAGGCTCTAAGAAAAAGCCAGCCTGGAGGGAATAGAAGTCTGCCTCTGTTCCCAGATGTACCTGTGACATCAGGGGACTGACAGTGGAACAAACAATGTAAATGAGATCTAATCAAGCCTAGTGAATCAGCCTTATCACTAGCATTGTCAGGGTGCATTGACCATGCCCAATTTTTCATGCCTGAGAAGATACAGGACAGCTACTAGAAGGGATCTGTCAAATGCAATATTGCCCCTGTGACCTGTGATGTCTTGTGGTGGCAGAGTCATCCCAAATCCAAGTAGAGGATGTTCTTCTTAGTCCTCTGTGACTTGAGGCCATCCTCACATGGTCTGAATGCCACTTAAGACCTTGCATTTGGGAAACATAAAAAGCTTAACATTTCTCAAGTCAGCAAAGGCATTCCACAGTGCCAAAGGAAATCCTAGACCAGGGAGCAGCCAGCATGATGGCCACCACAAGGCATGCAGCTGTCAGTGGAGTTTTGGTTTAAATCTACAGTCCATTTCTTAATCACACCATGCTCCTTCCTAACTCCTCACTGCATGAAAAGAATACATTAGTTGCCCTCAAGTTCTGTGCCTGAGTTCATTGAAATGATGAAGGAGATTTAAAACTGTCTTACTGTACTTTATAAAGAATAAGTTAAAGAGCTTAGAAGGTAAAAATTTGTATTGGAAAAGTAAAAGGATGTGAGTGAGAAAAGGAGAATGCAGGTTGAATATCGTGACAAACTTCCAAGTCGGATGCCTAGTAAACTGAGTTTCCTGAGGTAAATGAATAAAATCCAAAACACATTACATAGACATTTAACACCAGACTGGACGAAATCCTAGAAAATACACCATTGGGAACGATCCTGTCCTGTCTGTAGGGCATATGACCTCATCCACACTGGAAAATACTGAAATATTTTGATGCTTTAATGAAGTTCCTGGAGATACTCAAATACTTCATGGAGCTCAGCAAGCAAAACAAACCACATCTTTCAATGCAGAAACAAAATTCCTAACTCCAGCCCAGATTCTGCTTTAATCAACACAAATGCAGAGGATCTCAAGTAAAGCAAATCTGAATTTACTTTAACTCTACACCAGCAAAATAGATTGTTTACTCCCCTGCCTCACGTTTTCTGGTTTCATTAGGTCATGCAAGCAAAGCCTTTTGAAATGAAAAGCATCACAGAAGTGCTGAGCATCATTGTTCCTTTCCAATAAAAGAGGGGAGAGAAAAAGCAAGAAGTCTGAACTTCGTTCTACAGATAAATAAATCAGCACTCCAGGACCTCTTTAGATCAAAAATTCTGCTCCTTACTGCAAAATTCTGCTTAAACACAACACAGCTGCAGCAATACTCAAAAATACCACTTTCACATTCAACATCAATCTGAAAACAAAGACAAACAAAGAGATCCTTCCCAATATTTTAGCAGCATCCTTTATTTTTAATAATACATCAGCATTTGCATTTTAAATGTGCTTCCAAAGCACCTAACTTCTAATTTGTAGTATTTGCTCCAGGCTGAAACTCTGCATAGGTTTGGGTTTGTTTGTTGGGTTTTATTTCTGTATTTAGCCAAAATTTATATTGGAGTAAAAATTATAGGCGGAGGGAAGAATCTGTGCTTCCAAGCACAATTCAGTATAAACAAGTTAATTTACAATTTACCATAGTAAGTCTTCAGAAGGAAACTCAGCCTCAGAACCACACTCAATTTAGGCTAATATCACAGTCAAACAATCTTATCTCTAGGACAGAAATATTGATGTCATTTGTACTAGTATCTCTGACTTCAAAGGATACAGAAAAATTGTCAGCCTGTAAGGGCTCTGCTGCTGTTATAGTAAGATTTTGAAATACTGAAAGAGTCAAGATATCTGAAGTGGTTGGCAACAGAAAGAAAAAAACGACAGCAGAGTATGATATGATGGTTACTCTCTTTTGTCTTCTTCAAGCTGCATCTCTACCATTCCAACAGCATTACAACTCCCTGCTTGCTCTACGCTGCTCATGACCTTGCTGGCAGGGATGGACTCCTCAGAGCTACTGATTCTGCACTTCATGACCAGCAATGTTTATTACTGATTCTTCCCTGCTCATCTGCTCTGTTAAAATGGTTGGTGTTACTTAAACAGCAATTCTCTGCTAACTCAGGTCTCCTTCAGTGGGACTCCTAAGGGAACAATTGCACAAAGAGCTATGCTGTTAGATCTGTCGGGGCAGCAGTCTTTAGCAAGGCTGCAGTTGGAACTTCTGTTCCAACACTGAAAGCAACCACAGGAAATGGGATCCTTTTAAGAATATACAGGATCTAAGTCTGTACCTTTTTTTTACTTATTTCAGGTAAGAACCTGCTGACTTTTATTCCTCTCCAATCAGACTTGATGGCCCATGCACAGAGGAAAGATTCAAGCAATGCAGGCTACATCTAATTAAGAGTGTAGGAATCTAAATAATGTCATTTATAAACTGAGAGTGATAGAGGACATATATTCCATTAGTTCAGCTTCCGTCCTGAATTTGTCTTATATTTTACATCCTGTATGAATACAGAAGAGAGAAAGCTGGCTAATCTTCAGTAAAACATATACTAAAAAATCTGTTAGGATAACACCACTGTCTAAATTCCCTTGTTCTGATCATCTTCCCAAATGCTTCCCTGCCTTAACTCATCTGGACTCCAAACCTAAATCCAAGAATTTGACTCTGTGCTGTACCATCGTATAGGAAGGTATTTCATAGTGCAGGAAAGCAGATATTGAACATAGCTACTAGTAGCTACAGGATGCAGTTTAGCAAGTCAAAGTCAAGCCAAAAAGGGATGGAGCTGCAAAACTGTTCACTGCACTCATCTTTTTGTGGATGCCTATAGAAAACTGGAGAGATAACTGGTGTGAAACATAACAGCTATGAATCAGCTTCTATACAGGTTGGTAAAGAAACCACAACATAGCACAGATTAAATGAATTAAAATCAACATAAATTTGGATCTTAAAAAAAAAAAAAGAATATTCATAATGATCCTCAAGAAAATGTAATTTTGCAATTATATATTCTTGGTACTACATTTTTAATATTTGCAGTAATGATCCGGAAGAGAAATAGTCAGGGTAATTCACTGAACAACTTATGAAGATCCTGCTTTTCTGAAGTTAATTAAGCTCAAACTAGAAGTTTTTTCCCCACAGATGTACTTTTGTTCAAACCAAAATTACATGAATGCTGTGCTATGACCCATGCTACAGCAGACTTCAGTTTAAATACTGTGTTCTCTGCTGACCTTATCATTGCTGAATCTATGAGCCTATGACATGCCATGCAGTCACACACTAGCAATGTTTAAAAATGCTGTGTTCTTTGTGTGCTCTTCTTCTGCTACCTCCTAGTGAGGCATCTGCCACTTTCATACATCCCTCTTGTAGTGTCTTCATATGTGCATGTATACACTGGATTACTACCTAGCCTGCAGTTTGTCTTTGTGATGAGGACTGCCCTTTCACATGCCTACATGAGCACAGCAAGGTCACTGAATCTTTGCATCTAACAAAAGGAAAAACAGAGGAAGATGTTGTAGAACAGGCCTGAGCAGCTAACTTGCAGCTGAAAAAGAAGGCTTGGTGGTGGACAGAAGAAGGTGCCCCTCCTCAGCCTCTCCCCAAAGTTAGCCTTTTGAAAAATGTTTTTAAGTTAAAGAGGATGAAAAACTAAAAGGCCATTTTTGCATGTCTTTGCCTGAGGTTTTTCCAGGTACAGATTCTGGAAGGAGTTGGGAAGAATGTGTATAGATGGGTGAAATGGATGAGATAGACTTAGGGGAATTGTAAAAGAGTCTGAGATAACTGTTTCCTTCCTGGAAGTCTCTTGACCATCTCAGATCTTCCCTGTCCCCAGCAAGGCTCTTCTCATTTACATTTTCTCCCTATAAGCAGAAAATGATCCTGACCTTAGTTTTCCAAGCAGAAAGCAGAGAGTCCCACTTCAGCTGTCAGACAAAATAATGGTTACTGGTCACTGCCTGCAGCTCAACAAAAACCTTTACCACGAGTTTCTCATCCCTGTAGCCAACTAGAACTAACCTCACCGAAGGTCCTCTTAATTTGCCAGTTTCAGAACCAAGACTGACTCACAGGTTGCCTCTGACACATTTCTTGAAATATGATTTATGTTCAACAACTCCTCTCCCAAGAGCCTCCTCTTCTTTAACTGTTTCCCAAGCATTTCCTTTGAGAAACAGCTTCTCTACACGCTGCCACAGTGCTATGACTCAGTGCTCTTCCCTTCTCTGCCCTCTATATTTTAGACCTCAACCTAGAGTCAGATTTAGCTATTAGTGCATTAATAACCTGCAGATCTCTCTTGTATCTGTCTTTTTAAAATCTCCAGCCCAAAATCTCAAAGGCTTTCTTTAAGATTTCATCACTGACAACACAAAGCCAACACCCCACACTAGACATTCTCCTTATCTTAATGGAGCGTTTCTTATTCTTCTGCCCTCTTCACCCAGCACACACTTGTCCTGAGCACCCTATGGGAGATGGAAACAATTACAGCCACTATGGGTATAGAACACTTGGAGAAGGATTCTGCAGTGATTTCATGTGGTGCTAAGAGCTTTTTCCAGAAAGCCACTTTTCTTTTTTTTTTTCTGAGACAAAATCCGAAGCAGTTGGGATCTGTGTCCGCTTTTCCTCAAATAACCAAATGCTCTTTTCATCACCCCCTACTGCAAGAGCTCCACAGATATTCTACCCAGCAATTCAACCATAGTTTCAGGAGTTTCTGTACTCCCAGGAGACATGAGGGAAACAAGATAATGAAAGGAAGAGAAGGCACTGCTGAGTATTTTGCTCATTCACCGAAGGGAGTAGCAAAAATT